>CAIGRF010217721.1:7912-25584 GCA_903798235.1 Fraxinus ornus
ATATAAAATGTTAAAAAAAAAAAAGGGGTGGGGGGGGGTCCGGGTCCCCCCAGGACCCCCTGCCTCCGCCCCTGCCTATGGCCAATTTGCAAATTTGTGATGCTCGCTTAATGAGGACACCGTCTGTTGATGCATATTTGCATTAGAAACAAAATCAACTGCTATGAAAACATCCTCTACATGTTGAGTTCCACCGTTATGTTGAACTGCTAAAAGTATTGAGCAAAATGCATGTAATTCACCCTCATTAAATCCAAGATTTCTCCATCTCTAGTCCATGTTTTCCTTCCATGCACATATATGATGTAACGAAGTTCTGTAAGCTCCATTCTCAGTTGAATGATCACAAGACCACTTGGGAAGCATATTTTCCTGTTCAACCCAATCTTTTTAGGAGACGAGCTAGTAAAAAGAAACTGATAGTTAAATTTACATCATATCCAATTTCACCACTAAGATCAGTCATGTTCACATCGTGGAAAAATCCAACCACTAAGATCTGTGTTTCTTCTCTTGAAAAAGCACGTGCTGGTGAACATATTTTCTTTCTTAATGGTAGTATAGTATACACAATAAAACCATTAGTTCTTACCAATTACCATAAGCACATTGATAGCTAGGAAATATAAATAATCTTGTACTACTTAATTATAAGTTCCGTAAGGTATTCCTCTGTGACCTCTTCCAAGTGTAGGGCCTATTTGGTTTGAAAAATTCCTCCACAACCCATAATTTAAGGAGTCTAGAGACTGGAATCTCATTGTTTCTTGGGAAAACTAACATGCTTTCAGTTGAGGAGCCAAGTGGTTGTAACTTGAAGTTAATATATCTAAGAATCGCTATAGTTGAGCTTAAATTTTCAGCAACATACTCCCAATAATTGTGTGCCTTGTCAACTTTGAGAGGAGTCAACCAATCACCACAATTAGTAATGGATGTCCTTGACAAATTTTAGCTATATTCTTTGTCCCAGCACCCACCAATTTAGGAGATTTTTTTTTTTCCAAACACTCTCGCAAGAAAATAATTCCAATTTTCTTCCTCATTTAGAAAACATATGGTGATAATTGTTGGATGAGCTGGCATAATCAGCCACTTGTGTTACCCTGGTAGTCAATATGATTAGACTTCCATTGTTCTCATTTGGAGTTGATATTTTCATGCCATTCCTAGCATTTCTACTCCTAACATCATTGCATTACAATTAGGTGTCTCTTACCATTCAGACTTTTTGTATAGATGTTCTGCTAATTTTTCATTACTTTCTTCACGTTCTTTGACAATAAGAACAACAATGTCATCTAGAAGGATTAGAAGAATGTCGTGCATTCCAGCACGAATATGAAAGTGATATGCTACAAAAGAATTATAAAAATATTCATAGCCTGAGCAATCTTACCGGTGTCACCTCGCACAAGCACTATACCAGCTTGGATACAATGCCCAGGTTGTTAAAAAAAAAAAAATCCACATTTTTTTGTAGTTATGCTCTTATTTCAATAATTTAAAAAAAAATTAAATCTAGATGGTTCTACAAAAAAAGTGAAACCGGGCTCTCATACTATATTGTAACATCCAGATTCCTTGAGAGCTAGAATCGTTATAAAACTTCATTAAAATTTAACATCGTGGCATACAGTTATGTAAAAGATGGTTTACTCAAGGTTATGTAAAAAAAATTCATATT
This sequence comes from Fraxinus ornus, assembly GCA_903798235.1. Taxonomy (NCBI): domain Eukaryota; kingdom Viridiplantae; phylum Streptophyta; class Magnoliopsida; order Lamiales; family Oleaceae; genus Fraxinus; species Fraxinus ornus. The sequence continues at coordinate 9,600 of CAIGRF010217721.1, forward strand.
CTTTTAAGTAAAAAAAAAAAAAAAAATCGAAGATTTTTAGATACCACAACTTATCTATATTTGTTTGGAAATAGCATATGAAAATCAATCTGCAATTTAAGAATTAGGGACATAATTTGGCACACTTTTTATAGTTATGAATTTAATATTATTTAGTATAAGCATTCAACAAGCAGGATTATTAATGAAAATGGGTGGTTAGCATTGTTATCCTCTAATTAATTATATAATCCAATTCAATGCATCAAACACCCTATGAAATTAACGAGAAGATTGAATTAGTTATTTGATCTAACGAAACATACATTAATCAATATTCTTCGTGATTTGGAGCATCGATTTCCTTTGGATAACAGCCACTCTTAAATACCATGTGAGAGATGCACATAGACAATTCATTGATTTTCTATCCCATGTAAATGCACATATTAGATAGGCGATTTGCCAGGTTGCTCGCTCTATTGCTAAGAAGATTGTCAAATTAGCATAATAATTCATTCTGGGAATTTAAATAGAAAAGAAAATGTAACCAATTTAAATTAAGCTAGAGGTTCTCAAGTCACCGTACGAAAATAAATAACCAACATAACCAAATAAAACATGTGCCATATTCCATCAAAAGGAAGAGCTTCATATAACGATAAAAATAAAGTTGCTACTAGGAATAAAATTTCAGCCACATTACACTTGATTTAATTTATTAAGTCCAACGAATTCAGGTACTACGAGAGTACCTTATCCTGTTAACCAATGACACGCTCTAACCTGTAAGAAGTAGGGAAAATGGATGAATACATAGGAATACTCAGTAGACTAAGTGCACGTTCCAAGTTAAACACATGCACCAACATAACAAACATTCATACCGTTTTTCATATCACAGTATCAGAGTCAAACAACCCTAAGAAATTCCCTAAAAACTTCATGTCGAAAGACATTTCACATCATATCATTGTACCTCGAAAGGCTATAGTATTTCATGTCAAGAATATGAAAGAATATGTAAAAATAGAACGTAACACTTGCGTATTGTATACTTCCTTAAACCTTTGAAAGTCTTGATTTGATGTTCACAAAATTGCAGATTTTTGTACTTCTTAAAACTGCCCCAAAATTTTATAAAATCATTTGCTTTCTTCTCAAAAGATGGAGAATTATGAGGGTATTTTTATTTGATGCTCCTGTAAAATACACGAAGAATATAAAAAAAGAAGAAAGAAAGAAAGAGAAAAAGATATGTATAGAGAGAGAATTTTGAAAGAAACGTGAGTCGTATGATTACTGTAAGGTAGTTTGAAAGGTAGTGAGAAAAAAAGAAAGAAAATACGGAGAAATATTTGGATATTATTTGGTTCATGGTTAGGATTAGGATTTAGTTATACTTTGACTTGATCTAGACTTATTCCCCACTAAAATATATATATCGTGTATATTTATACATGAAATACTAAGATCTTCAACGTAACAATTTAATTTCACCTTCTATACAAGTTGGAAAGAAAGAAATTAATTTAACTGGTTGTTAAGATCATATTATATAACATTACGCGTGACGAAATATTTGGTGCTCTACATGAGCGCAATGGCATAATCCAGAAGTAAAAGATTTTACCTAATGGCTGGGTTTGATTTCAATTAAACTTTCAGCCCAGTAGTTAAACCTACACTTCAGAATTGTCCTAACGGTTGCTCTACCGAGAGGCTGGTCTATGCATCAACTCAGTGTCAATAATGTCTTCTTAAATGACATTGGTGAATATCAAGTTACATAAAGCTTTGTATGGCTTGAAACACCTCCCACATGTCTGGTTTGACAAATTTAATACAGCCTTGCAAACCCATCAATTAATATCAGCTAAACTGATCAGCTCCTGTTTATTAGAGTGACCAAAACTCACACAACCTATGTTTATATGTGGATGACATTTAATTACTAGTAGTGATGAACATGTTGACATGGTAGCTGATCTTATCAAGAAGTAGTACACCTGAGTTTGCTTTAAAAGACTCGGGGCCTAGTCAATAACTTCCTAGCAATTCAAGTCAGGAACACCAGTGAAGGAGTCCATTTCAAACCAAATACATATTAGACGTCCTCTATAAAGAAAAATGCAGTATGCTAAGCCCCTAAAAATTCTCATGACTTCGCTGTCCTTGATTGTGATCCGGCGTAAGATGCTCACATATAGAGGTCAATAGTTGGGGCATTTCTCCCATCTGAACTTCAAAGTTAAGTGTGCCTCAAAAACAGTAGTACCAGCAGCTAGTTTGGGAGAGTTTAAATTATAATTACTTTGTGTCAAACATTTAGTAGGAGGAGTGACTACAATAGGATGAGTGACTACTCCCCTAGAAAATCCTCGTGTTCCACCTCTTTTGCTTAATTTTTTTTGAATAAAATATTAGTTGGCACATCACTGTACATGATAATTACACCACTAGAATACACCTACAGTGTTAATTGAGTGTATCGATTTATCCAACATGACCTGGAGACTCATTGGCAATATTAAAGAGAAACCCGGGTTCTCAAAACTTAAAAGGAACACCAGAATGAAATCACAATGTTTGGTCCTGAGCATATTATTTTCTTTCCTTTTTTCTATCAAACACTTTATGTAAACTTTCTACGGCACCTATTTGACCTAAATATTTTCTTATCGATATACATATTCATCTACAAAAAAAGAAGGCCATTAGGAGGAAGCTAGAGAGGAAGTTTAGAGGCTCAATAGCTAGACATTCTACACAATTAAAAGATCCAATTCAAGAAGAATTGAGATATTTATTCAAGCTTTGAAGAAGCTATTGCTGCAAGACACCTGCCTACATCTTTTAACACAATGATTGCTTGGGATTATTGAAGAAGAAGATCAAAGGAGAGGAAATCAAGAACCATTGAAGCAATTCAAGATTCAAGACCATTTTCTATCTTTCTTCCAAAAATCCTAATTTTCGGGGTGATGTTGTATTTATTATTCTTGTGTTCTTGTAATCTTATAATGTTTGGCTAGTTGTTTAGATGTTAGGATAAAGTTGAACTTTGTTCTGATATTTTGATATTAATTATATAATTTTAACATTAAAACGGTTGTTCGGCGTTGAATATTTGTAATGTTTTTAATGCTTTCAAGTAATTAACCACTATATAATTGATGTATATTCCTATTGGTGTTCTTGTGTTTTTAATGCATCTTTGCATATATGAATTCGGGATATGAATATTATGAGGTCGTGTGTGAGGGTAGGTTCAATTTATCTTAGGAGGGACTATTGAACTTGACAGGAACATTGATCTTCATATCCTATAATTATTGTTCAAATGTGAGTTAATGTTGGGATGAATTAATATAAGGGGATGCCGGATCATAGTGCTTTGTCAACTAATCAAATTATCATAACCACTTCCTACCACATAGTTAAATTAGTTACATGAATTATAGATCTAGGTTGTTAATAATCATCACCTCATCCATATAATTGTATTTTTACATTCGATTAGAGATGGAGTAAATTGAGAAATACGTTGGAAACTAATTCCTCGTAGGATTGATACTTGGACTTACATCGACTTTATTACTTGTCACGATCCATACACTTGCTAAATTTCACGAACAAATTTTTGGCGCCGCTGTCGGGGACTAATTTATTTGCTTTAAATTTTTTATTAATTCTAGTTTTGATTTATATTTATTTATTTATTTTATTTGTGTGTTTTTGTTATTATTTTCGTTGCTATTGTCCTTNGGAAGGGCATCTATGTGGTATGCTTTATTTTTAGTTTTTAATTGGGTTTAATTGAGTTATGGTTATATATTTAATCAATTGTGGTCTATTTATTAAAAATATATTTTAATGAGATTGCATTTACAATGTGGTGTAAGAAGCAAAATTTCTGGTGATAACATAATTAGCCTATCTTTTAATTAACAAGTCAAAAGATTTTTTTTTTTTTTTTTAAAAAAAGACAATTTTATCAATATATTTAAATAGAAATTTGAATAAAGAATGACTTTTAATGTTTTGAGACCATATGTGAGCATACCAATGAGTCAGTAATGAATTAGATTTTTAAATCTAATTTTAAAATTATAAAAGGACAATAGTAGTTTCTTTTCGAACAACTTAAATAGTTATGAAATCATAAAAAGACTAGCAATTTCTTTAACCTAACAACTTTTAAAATTATGAAATTCCCTTTTTCATATGTTTCTCTTTAAATAACGACACCAGTAGTTAGTCATCATAGTTAAAATATCAAGCTAAATCCAAATACTAACTAATTAACTATGGCAAGATGACAATTAGTCAAACTTGGTTTTGCTTTTCTAGGAATAATGCTATAGTTTGACCCAAATTCTAGTTGGTATTGGAGTTTTGATTGAAGTGATTTTCAAGAGATCAAATTATGAATCAGAGAGAAAAAGTTGCTGCAGTTTCCCTAGCTAGCCGCTAGCTATGAAACTCGAGCAGCGTCGTCAAATAATCAACAAAACCTTGGTCCCTGCCAAGCGCTCGACTTACATAACCGAGAAAATTTTGTTTTCTTCTTTTGACTCGATTTTTTATCATCTTTCCAACCATAATATATTCTTTTGGGTCTTGTAGATAGCCCACGTGATTCTTGATTTTCATATGACTTTGTATAAATTAGAAACACAATATTTTGTATTCTTTCTCCATTATTAATAAATTATCCATTCCTCTATCAATTTTCTTTGAGTTGTTATTGTATTGTGATTGCTACTTTATATTGTATCATATAATCTCGTTTCTTCTATTCTTAACAAGTGGTATCAATATGAATATACATAATTCTTGTTCAGATTCTAACAAATAAAGTTCTCAAATAAGAAAATGATGTATAAGTTTGCCTATATTTTACATGGAAATCATAAAATAAGCTATATCATCTTGATTCTTTGGTCTTTATTTGCCTTCACTAGCATACACCCACTCGAGACAATCATAAAAACAAAGAGAATAATCCAAACATATTTTTCCTGCCTCAGTTTCTCTCTTGCTCCGTTCCATGCATGTATTATTTATCCCAGATTATTAGGAGCTCTTACGTTATCTTATTAACATCCCTAATTTTTCGAACTTATCATTGACAAATTAATTATTTGGAATACCAATAAAACAATGTACACTTTTACTATATGTTTTTATACCTAGTCATTGTCACACATTGTGCATTATTGTCCATTCATATATTAAATTTGTAGGGTTTATGGACATTAAATAACATGCATAAAGAGTCAAATACAATGGCCTAAACATTTGCTCCATAATAAATACCTAAAAAAAACCTCAAAACTTGTGTTACTCTCTTTCAAACGTCGAAGCTCAAGAAGTTGATCAAGAATCATTTACATGTTCGATGCATTCATATGCACTCTTTCTTGATCATTTTTCTACTTGTATCCCGACTTATATATATTGTTGTCATATTTTCACGTCTAGAAGAAACCAATTCCATTATAGAAATCTCTACGAGTGACCAAGTCACAATTATTAATGATAGGACGGCTTTCTAGAGTGGTGAAATAACTACTCAAACTATAATATTTCCTCAGTGTTTCTTTTCAGTTGCAACGTTGACAATTATTCAAAATTGGAATCTAATCACAGGTTCTGTGGATAAACACAACCATACAAAACAGCATATAAACAATTTAATGATCGCGTAACATTTGACAAGATGAGATTAAACTTCTTTCTATATATCCGTATAGTATCCAAAGTGCAAATTGGCAAAAATAATACAATGGCAGCAGGCATAAAATCGTACAGTCTTTGCACCTATTTTATCTTGAGTCTCACTGCATGTTCAGTTATGGCCTCTTCGTCCTCGTCTCAGGCAATCAAAGGCGGCTACTGGCCTTCATGGGCCAAGAATTTGCCTCCATCTTCCATTGAGACGTCGTTTTTCACCCACATATACTATGCATTTCTTATTCCTAACAATGTCACATTTAAGTTTGACATAGAGTACACAACAGCGGTGGCGCTAGTGAATTTCACGTCTACTCTTCGTGCGAAGAAGCCCCTGGTGAAGATACTCTTCTCCATTGGTGGGGCAGCCGAAGGTGCGATTTTTTTTGGACGAATGGCCTCGAGTCCTTCAACGCGCAAGAATTTCATCGACTCGAGCATGGAAGTGGCGAGAAAATTTGGTTTCGATGGGATTGATCTCGACTGGGAATATCCTCAAACGCCTAAGGACATGGAAAACTTGGCCTATTTGCTTGACGAATGGCACCTCGAGGTTCAGCTGGAAGCCAAAACCACCAAACGGCCACCACTCCTCCTCACTGCTGCCGTCTACTTCTCTGCCAACCTCTTCCTCTCCGGACCCTACAGATCATACCCTGCAACCTCTATCACCAAAAACTTAGACTGGATCGACGAAATGAATTATGACTACCATGGCTCATGGGAACCTTCCATCACAGGTGCTCACATCCATCACCAAAAACTTAGACTGGATCAACGTAATGAATTATGACTACCATGGCTCATGGGAACCTTCCATCACAGGTGCTCACTCGGCACTATTCGACTCCAAAACCAACATAAGCACAAGTTACGGCCTGGGTTCATGGATCAAATCAGGCGTCCCAAAGAGCAAACTGATCATGGGATTGCCCTTATACGGAAAAACATGGTTGCTAAAGGACTCGAAATCACATGGTGTAGGATCACCCGCCATTGATGTAGGACCTGGCGATCAAGGAGTCTTGACATTCGCTGAAATAGAACAGTTTAACAGGGATCATAAGGCCAAAGTGGAGTATGATGTAGAGAGTGTTTCCATGTATTCTGTAGCTGGGACTACCTGGATTGGGTACGATGATACTCTATCAGTGACGATGAAGATAGCTTATGCTCGAGCTCTTGGGATTCGTGGGTACTTCTTTTGGGCTGTTCACGGTGATTACAAGTGGAAGATTTCGAAAAGAGGTACGTATATACACAGAATATATTGAGTTTTTTAGATTAATACACATATAATTACGACGAATATACTGATTTTAATGAACAAATATTTTTCATTATGCAGCTTCTCAACTATGGTGTGTTTGAGATCTTTGTCAAATGGTTCGTCTAGCCTGAGAATGGTGCGTACAAGGTCATTGGGTTTAGTAGTACAATTGTGAAGCAGGTTTATAGCTGAATCTTATTTATTCCCCAACAGAATATAGAATAAGCTTCAACTAAATTATTTTTCGTTTTTCTTTTATTTATTTGTTTTGTTGTTGATTGTACGTCCCTTCTTCGTTGTTAGATTCGAATGGATTCTTTGAAATTGATCGTGTAGATGATGATTATCAGCGATAGTGTTGTTAATGGAAAAAGTTAGGGAAAAACGAAAAATGATAACCTAGTGAAATGAGCTTTTATATATTGAAATAAAATACGGAATACATGGATAATTTTCAGCAAATTAATGGTAACTTTACATAGAAAGCAGTTTTCTTGGCATCAAATAAAGATTATCGAAGTAAATATATATTTCATTAATCATGGTGGATGGCATCAATTTTTAGCAATACATATTTGGACCTTGCATCAATCAATTCACACTGGGTTGACTTCTCTGGAACCCGGTGCGACCGGCTCGATCGAGAAAGTATTGACAGGGGATTCAAACTCGTGACCTTTGATCTCCGCGTTCACCTCCTCTACCAACTCGACCACCCCCAAAAAGGTAATTTTGAATTTTAATTATACTAAAATTAGTTTTAGGTTCAGACGTGCTATAAATTCTAGGTCGAGCTAGGCTAGGTAGCCCCATGTGGACAATGCAAAGTCGGCGCACGTGTACCAAAAACACATTAGATTATCAAGCTTTAATAGGGAAAAGGAATTCATAGCTGCTCTAGCAATAGTCCAGTTTCTGTCATAACCAAGTGCCCAGAAAAAATATCCCCCCAAGGCCCTGAGCCTTGGCAAACTTAATTTTAGCCTGGATCGAATGAAACAGTGTCATCATATCCAATCCAATTCATTCCTGCATAAGAGTAAGTTGATACCGTCTCGGATCCTTCAGTTGCCATGCCCTCCCATAAACTGGCATTCCCATTACTATTTTCTTCGACGGAACCCCATCTCCTTTCCGGGTCAAAATCCCGTAACTCGTGCTAACATTGCTAGACTTATCGAAAAGCAATGCATGGGCCCCAGTGACAGAAGTGTTCCATGCACCATGATAATCAAAGCACATTGGATTCACAAACTCGATGTAGTTTCTAATAGCATCCCCGGGATAAGTCCTGGGAGCATCCGAGGACAAGAAGAAATTGGAAGCAAAATAAACTGCAGAAGACCTTGTAGTTATCATATTTGGAAGTTTGTGTTTGAATTTTCTGAGGATGGGACTTCCCAGCGTAGTGAAGTGAAAAATACTACAAACAATATATGTAAAATTTGGCTTCTCCGCTCAGATTTGTTCATGGGAAGGGAAGTTGTTTATCTTGGTGAATATTTGTTCTTGATATTGATTTGAAACAACTGTCATAGCTTGTCCAACTTCAACTGGAAAGTTCGATTGTTGCTATGAATTTCGGTTAGAAATTAGTGTCAAATTTCAATTTTAAAATGCTACAGATGTAGAAAGAAAATTGTAGTTATAAAATAATGATAAATCGAATGGAAAGATGAAAAACAGATCATAGAACCTGCTTTCAAATTTATAAAGCGATCTTATTTATTTTTTATTATTTTCACATTACTACATATTAAAATCTTCAATTCTTGTTGGTTTTATGTGTTGATCATTATTGCATCGGTTGTGTTTCGACTATCGTAAAGTATAATATAGTGCACTACTTGTTTCTTTCACTAAGTAAAACCCTCACGAATTTTCTAACCATGGGATCAAGTCAGATGGTAACATTCCAAATTGTGATATTCTAAAGCATCATATTCAGAATTTGGGTAGGTAAGCCATAAATTTGAAAACTGAACACCATACTCATTTGCATCGCTAGTTAACTAAGACCACTGATTTTAGCTTTAAGTGTTACAAAAAATCATGACTTCATGAACAGATTTTCTGTTATTGAAGCCACGAAATCCATTGTTAATGATAGTCACCAACGAGAATTCAGACTGATATTCCAATGCTATATGGAAGGTCGCTGAAAGTTAAAAGGTGGAACTTCTGTTAAAAGCGCGTATCTTTGTGTTGCGTTTTTATATCGCAAGTGTACGATATTGTAACAAGTAATATAATGGACCTTTGAGTTCAGATTATCGTTCCCATTCCACGAGGACTGTACTTTAGTCTTAATCTACTTTTCCTAACTCTTGTTTGATGAAAGTAAACAAATAACGGATGGTGATAGTTGCGATTATTTTTTCTTTTGTAAAATAACAAACTTAAACTAATGGAAATGATTGATAGAAGATTCGAATACGTAATGAATATTAGGGCAAAACAAGTCCATCTAATGATCACCTTAATTCCTAATTCAAGGTTCTAGCCTAATGTAGTGTTCGGTCGAATTCTTCTATGGTATTCAATTTACCCCTCTCGAGTTCTCATTGAGCATATTTAACTAATTCAATTTCATATCTCTATATGAATTACCCTTAGTTAAACGAATTATGGTTCTAAGAATTCCTATAACGATCTCAATAATTAGTATAGGTATCTCTACACGTTATACTACTTTACCGAATTTATGATACGGTCTAAATCTCAAACTCATCTCTCGATTCGTAAGAAACTCACAAAATCATCAATTATTGATCATGTAATTTAATGCATTAAACTCATAATAAAACCAACACGTAAAAGAATAAACCACAGAAATCTTGGATTAAAGAATTAAGGGTCTCAAAAACTACATAGTTCGCCATAATTTAAAATTTAGTTACACATAATGTAAAAAGAAAAACGAATAAATAAACTTGAATACATCACAGGCTTATTGGAATAAAAAAAGAATAAACTCTTGCACCAAGTTCTTCTTCCGCTTCCAATCTTTGCTTTGATTTTAAAATCCCTTGATGTTTTCCTCCTTTGAATTGTGCTCTTAATCTTGTATCTTTATTTTCTCAATGTGTGGAACCCCTTTATAAGTATCTCCTTAGGTCTATTTATACTTCCCTACACGTTCTTGGCCAATTTGGAGTCTTTTTCTGGGCTTCTTGTGGTTCGAATAGTAAAAACTTAAGTTGTGCGGCGCAGCGCCTAGGCGCTGACTTGCAGAAAAAACTCGTATAATGTAGCGTCTGGTCGCTGAGTCGCTATCCAACCTGCTTCTACTTCGATATTTTTATCATAAATTTTCTTCCGATCTTTGATTAAGACGATTCAAAATGCGTTGGAAAGATAACTCAAAGGGCTACAACTTTAATAGAAATAGCTCTTTTCCAATTCGAACGTTTACTAGGCCAAAAATGGGTCTCAATCTCCAACTAAAAATTTGGACATCCTTGCGCGGCTGAAAATTGATTTGTTTTCACTCCTTTTTGATTTTTAGTTGTATCCATTTGACCCCTAGTATTCTTGAATCTTCATCGTGAGTTTCGACTGGACTTTTAAGTATTTTCACTTTAGCCCTGAACTTTGGATCTCGCCATTTTTCGCTACTTTCTTTCAATTTCAGTTCCATTTATTGAGTTTCACCTAGTAACACATTATATAATAAATTAGGTTATAATTTCATTAAAAGAATTACGAAATATCAATATTTTGGAGCACGAATAAGTGTATAAAATACACTTATCATTTTGACATTCGAATTTCAGTTGGTAGTGTCATTACACATGGAATTTCCTTGCGTAATTAATTCGTGTATTATTACCTTATGTGACTACATTACATATTTTCACATATGGCTAATCAACTTAATTTGTTATTTTTTTTTTGTAAAAACCGCGAAAAATTTAAAAGGTTGCAGACTAAAAAGTAATAAAATAGTCCTTGCCAATAATAATCGATATAGTAAAAGGAAACTAATGTCGAAATGAAATAAAACTTTGATAGATTAAGTTGTTACATCGAATTTCGAAATAATAAATACCATAGGTCCTACATTTTCCGAACTAGAAAGAAATTGATAGTTTGGAATGTTTAGTTCCTTGAGCATACTTTTCACTATATTTTCGCAACTTGACCCCGTGATTTCTTTCAACTTGTTAAATCCGTATAATGAGATAATCAACCCTTTCATTATTTTTTCTATTGTATTCGTACACTATATATCTAACTCCAATTTCAAAATATTCACTTGTTCATAACTCGTAATGTCAAGTTCAAGTATCACGTCTAGGCGACATGGGTGTACAAAAACATGGAAAATAGGTTGTCAATGACCAAACAAACACGGCACACCCTTAGATGGGTTGACACTATTTATCCATGAATAGGGATCAAACTCAGGTTGATCATTCTTCGATGTACCATACTTGGACTCAGTAGAAGCCTTATACTTATCCTATGAAAATGAAATTAATTCTTATCAATTCACTATATAAAAACTTCAAAGTATCTAAACTCTAATTGTACTTAATAACTCTTCTGGATTTTTATCAACAAAATCTCTAACCAATTATTCATCTTGTGGACATGGCTGGAGAACTCTAATTGAGACATGGGATGGACCATATCATTTTAAAAATATGTTACATATTAATAACAGTTAATTAAACCATAAATAAACTTTAAAACACAAAATTGAATATAAATGGAAAGAAAAAAATCTATAAATTTCTTCTTGGTAATCACAAATGAGGATGAATTCACATTATGCTTCTTCATTTCACCAGCCTTTCCTTGTGCAAAGCAGTTCTCTCAGGGGCGGACCCAGCACCCAGCCAGCCCCCGCAGCCGCCCGTACTGGATCCTTCGGGAACTTTTTTTTTTTTTTACAATAGATAAATTGTTTAGCTTATATAACTGTTATTTAATTTCATTTGCAAATGCCTCCTTCAGTTGAGTTGGTTAGATCTTGCATTTCTTATAAGATATATTTGGTTCAATTCCCTATCTTGCAATTCATATATTTTTAGTTCTTCAATTTTTACTATTTTACACTTTTTATCAAAATTAATGGCAATAGGGAGGGGGGAGTCGAACACTATCTTTAAAGATTATTGGAATCCTTATATATATCAAGTCTTAAATATTAATAAACGATCTCGCCCTTAGGATCGCTTATTGTTGACGTTGACCGGTCAACGTCTGCCCGGGCTAAACTTCAATGTTGGGTCCGTCCCTGTGTTCTCTTCAACAATCTTAGAATTCTTATTTTACTTCTCGGTGTCCTAATCTTTACAAGATTATCCAATACTCTCGCCATTATCCAATATATGTCATGCCATTTGATTATCATAGTGGCATTTACACTTTGCTTGGTTGTGAGCATCATTCATCATATCATTATATCAATTGCTGACGCTGACTTCTTCCACGTTATAAACATCAACATTTTTTCCGTTGGTCATATTTATCCTTACAAATTAGTTAAAAAAAACAGTTATAGTCATAAAGAATATTAAGAGTAATTACAACTATATATAATAAATAGCTTTAACTTGAATCTACCCTAGAAACCATCACTTATGCCTTGTTGCATCGAGCAAAATGTGGGATAGGGGCCATCAAAATATGCTTTCATGGTGGCAGTGATGTCACGTGATACAGAGGTTCCAACATACTGCAAGATAACACAAAATAATATATAATTTGACGATTTCAACAAGCCACAGAACCATGTAGCATTAAACACTACTCAAATGGAATAATTACAAGAATGATCAAATTCAATTTGCTTTTAATTAAATATTAGCTATGAGCTAATTTTGATAGTTGTATATGTGCCCAACCAGTCGTTTCTTATGAACCTCCAATAAAAGATAAATAATCAGAGTCAACTCACAAAGTATCAGCATTAGTCATCGCCCCATCTAACTAAAAACCGTCCTCCATCAACAATGGCGAACACCACCAGCAAATGCATGAACCTAAAACCTACTAGCAAATAACAATTCGACTGAGTAGTTTAACATTTAGCGCAGTCTCCCTAACAAATAGACTTTCCGCTGTGTCTACACAACCGAATAGCAACTCAAAACACCAATGCACGTTATGAAACAAAATATGTATTACAAGAGACCAAACATAGTTCATTTACCCATCTATCATCCCAATTCATAGTAAATAATGCATAGAGTCACGCGATCTTCCATACTTATTTCCATATGACTGAATGTATCAGCACGCATAGGAGTGCCATGATTAGAATCTCATTGAAACCACACGGACTGCTGACTACCGTATTTCTTTTTTTCCCTTCATATCACCAATTGATCTCCATCTCAGTCCCTTTCAAAATATTTCTCTTCTCAACAAATATGAATTGTCTCCTCTAAATTCGGCATGCATAAATGTGTTGAAAATATATAAACTACATTTATTTAGTTCATCATGTATTTAGTCAAGTTCATTCATGTCTTTTGAGATTATTCATTCATACATTAATGAACTAATTTATTCATGTACTTGGGAAATACATTAGTTATATTGGGAATTAGCTTGTATTTAGTAAGTACATATATTAGATTAAATTCTTTTAAAAAAAAAAATTTATAAAGGCTTGTGATTGTACTCATTTTCTATAGTCATTTTTGGAGTGTTAAGAAAAAAAAAAGTTGACTTCTCTTAATATTATCTTTTCCTCTTTCAGAAATCGTTAATTAATCTCCAAGTTTCCAACAAAATGGACTTCGAGGGTTATATTTTAAAGTGAGCAAATTGCTCTTCTACCAAAAGCAGTGAGTGCATGCTACTCGCGAAATATTGTTCAAATGATAAAAGTATTGTTCTTACCTTTTGGTTATAATATTAAGGGAAAATTGCAATGGAGGTCCCAAACCTTTCAAAAATGTGAGGCGGAAGGACCTCTAAATAGTTTCCGTTCAAAAATTCGTTAGTTAACAGAGTTTTAACAAAATTTTACCAATTTTAAAAGGGGCAAAATGGTCTTTCAGCCTTTAATTAATTAAAAAAGGAGAATTTGCATAGGAGGTCTCAAAACCTTTCTATAATGTGCAACAGAGGTTTCAAACATTTAAATAAATGTGCGCAGAAAGAATTTTTAACAATTTTCATCCAAAAATCTATTAGTCGACAGAAGATTCATTCAACCACCCAACCGCAATCTCTAACCCACCAATAGAACCAACCTCCTTTGTCTTGGTTGGTGAGCCTCACAAAAGCCATTGCTACAAAAGCTACAACCATAACAATGACAGCAGCCTCCATTGCCTAAACTTCCTCCATCTCCGTCGACAACATTTCCCCATCACATCAAACTCCATTTTCTCATAACAAGAACCTTTAAAAAGACTGAAAAATACAAATAAATTAAAGATAGATAAATCCTCTTCCAAATGAACAGCGGCGTTGATGGCCAAGGCTTCCCCCACCTATCAATGGGTGGGGTTAGGTGGGTTGGAGGTTAAGAGTTGAGAGTTTCTAGAAAATAAAATATTCTTAAATTTGAAAAGTTTTGAAATATCATTTTTTAATTTGAATAATGTTCAATCAAAAGGCTTCCAGATGAGGAGGGGAGTCACAAGCGGACTGCTCAAGTCTCAAACTCTTTTTAGACAGTTTAGGTCTTTGTTGACAAAGTCTTTCAATCTTGTGAATACTCGAATCAAGAAAACTGAAAACAATAAATAAAATTTGAGACCTCTTTAAATATGAATTTTCTAATTGGAAAATTTTAAATGCCACCCGAAGGCTAGAAATAAACATACAAACATGTACAATCATAATTTGAAGTCACTTTAGGGGAAAACAAACTATTATTTAATTACTTAAAACAATTATTAATATCATTTATTTAGCAAAAGAAAAGAATTTTTTCTTTGGAAATCAGCGTGTGCACGCACTGTTCACGTGAATAGTAACATTTTTTTTAACAAAGTCTATAGGAAAGCAAAACATTTGCTCTGATACCAAACTGTAACGGCCCAAAATTTCACAAACATTGGAGTGTTACCAAGAATTCAATTTCTTGCGGAACGATAAAATGATATTTTTTAATAAAAAATATAATTGGAATACCCATAAATTTAAACTAAACATGAAAACAAAACCACAAATTAAATAATTGTTTTTGAACAAATAAAACTAACTAATAATTTAAAGAAAAAAATGAACTTAATATTTTATCTCTTTCATCCCTCTAGCAGTCTGCATCATCATCCGCCACAGTTTTAATCGACCCAAATTAACATATAAGACTTTTTGTAGGAACGAGTATTTAAAAATATACCGAGTAAGATACATACAGTTTCCATACACAATTATATGCAATAAAATAACACTTCATACTAGTACTCTTCTCTTATGGAGTATGTCGGTGACCAAGCGACACACCCATCTCTGGTATCTTAAGTTCCCGTATGATCTCTTATCTCTTAATAAAGAACCCGAAGTTCCACGGCAATTCATGCATAAATTATGAACATAAAAGAATAAGGAAACGAACCACTTGCACAGAAGTATATTACCTTGATTGATTAAACGAGCTTTTGAATTATATACTAGAAATTTACAGCTGATTTATATGAAAGCTGCCGCGTAAAGTTCTTTGGTGATGAATTGTGGGACAATTGCACACTATTTATAGTTGAAATTCTCAATTGAGTTTGTGTACAACCAGAATTTAAAACGATGTATATAAGGAATTTAGGTAAGAATTGAATTTCAAATAATAGAGTTTTGATTACTTTTAAACTTTATCAAATTAAGATTGCAATCAAACTCTATCCAAATCTCAAAAAGATTATCATTTTCAAAAACAACATTTATCACTCTATCAATACATAATTATTTGGCTCAAATAATATAGGAATTTAAAACATATTTTATTTTAGTCCTCATTTTTTTAAAATATTAAAAATATACTATATAAAACAAATAAAATTTTATTCTAAAATTTTCGGGGGTATTACA
>CAIGRF010217721.1:29936-40351 GCA_903798235.1 Fraxinus ornus
TGAGCTTTTTGTGCCGAGCTTTTTTGGGCCCGAGCCGAGCCGAGCCGAGCCTAACAAAAAAAAATGAGGCTCGGCCCGAGCCTTAGCTCGTTGTAACCGGGCCCGAGCCCGGCTCGAGCTTTTTCCGAGCCGAGCCGAGCCCGAGCCGTCCGAGTCGACGAGCTTTTTTGCCACCTCTAATCATGATCATTTCCAAGTACATGGTGAAGTCATCTCCAGTGCCCTACTCGTGGAAGCTCAAGGAATTTCTTGCCACTAGCGTTGTCCTACGAACGTACATGGCTATCATGACAGTCGTATTCTTCTACCTTGCATCTCGAGCCGATTTCTTCTCTGTAGGTCCATTGGTATAAACCAGATCTTTATTTTTTAAATTAAAAAAAAAAAACAAAAAAACAAAACAAAATTTAGCAGTAAGGATTACAATGAAATTTATGCATTAATACACACGTTTGGTAACAAAATACCTTTGAGATCTATCATAGGCAATCAGGATGAGCTTACTGCTGCTCTCTACCTTCAAGTGAGCATTAACAGTCAAGCACTCATCTTTGTGACTAGTTCAAGAAGCTGGTCATTTATTGAACGCCCCAGTTCATTGCTTGTTGGTGCTTTCTTTGTTGCCCAATTGGTAAGTTCCCCGGAATATAAAATCCATTTTTAAGATAAACATGATGATTTCAAATGCTTCCGAATTTTTTCATTTTTTCATTATTAACATTGAATTCTCGGTTCAGCTACAAGTATTGCTGTATAGGCGAACTGGGGATTTTCTAGGATTCAAGGCATCGGATGGGGATGTGCTGGAGTAATCTGGATATTCAGCATTGTCACTTACTTCCCACTTGACATTCTCGAGTTCATAATCCACTTGGCATTGACTGGCAAGGCTTGTGAAAACATAATTAAGAGTGCAAACTTAAACCAATCCCAAACTTAAAAGGCTACTCAAGTAATTTTAATTAATTTTTTTATTTTTTATTTTTATTTTTAGATGACCTTTAATCTTTACTTTATCTTTTGAACAATATAGACTGCATTCACAACCAAGAAAGGTTATGGCAAGGTGAGATAGAAGCACAATGGGCAGTGGCACAGCATACACTTCACGGCCTCCAGCCTGCAGATTCTCCTGCCCTTTCCAATGACAAGCACAAGGAATAGTCTGAAATCGCCAAGCAGGCTAAAAGAAGAGCTGAAGTTGCCACATGAAGTATAAGCATGTCATGCTACACATAAAACTACTTTGACATCCATTTTTGACATCTGTCATTTGTAAAAAAATCTGGTCAAATTGTCTGTCGTATCATTAGATGTCAACCAGTGTAACAAAATTGATTTTGAAAAGTGATAAAGAGTTATGAGATAATTGTCCAGGTTACACACCTCAATCTAACAGGGAGCTTCACATTTTCAAGGGACACATCGAATCAGTGATAAAACTCTAGGTACTGGTCAATCATAGTTATTGAGGATTAACATGTCATGTTAGATATATATATATATCAAATATATTATTTGAAAGAAAAAAATAAATAAATTAAGATAGATAACCATGTGGTAAAAAACATAAAATTGATGTGAAAAGTAGATAATTTGAATAACACTCCCCACGAATATTTTAAAAATAGCATTTGAATGGAATTACAGGATGGTTAATTGAAATCATAAAAATCAAAATTATTTTGTTATTGAATTGTAACTTAATAGTGATGACAGTTATAATTTCTGTGACTACAGCTTCTGCTCCTTGGAATAAACACACCAAAAATCATTTTCATCCATTATTTTTACAAACTCAATTCTAATAATATTTTACCTTATTGAAATATTATTTTGGAGAAAATCTTGAGTTCTAAAAATCACTAGTTATTGCTAAACTAGCGATTCGATCATTGTATCATGCAAGTAATTGTCCAAAAAGATCGCAACGGTTAACGACAGACAATTTCACTTTAAAACATTGTGCCATCACGAGTTTCGATCGATCGATAAGAAAATCCACACCCATGACCTCTCCATGATGTGCCTAAAAGTTACTATCATAAAGGTTCCGAAATCAAATGTACGAGTTACACATGATTAATCATCTTTTCCTTCTTGATCTACAAAGGGACACTAAATTACAAGCACAGCCACAATTGATCTCTGCAGAACGCGATAAATAAAAGCAAAGACAATTTAAGAGATAAGCTTAACGTACAAGTATATGAGCTAGAGATATTTCGTTAGCTCTTAAAGATGGCCAAGTTCCACAAGAGATGATTACTATAAAGCTGCACACGTTAAGCTTTACGAACAATAACTCGCCTTTCTCGCTTGTATTCTACTTCATCTCTTTGATGCATAATCAAGAGAGCTCTTCTTACCTGACATGCACCAATTACACAGAAGAAATTAGATACCATAAAAGTTTCTGTTTTTTTGTTTGTTTTATGCACTCATGGCAACAGATGTTCAAATCAATTGTAACATTTTTTGTTTGCTAGAGCATAAATAATTTGACTCTTACAATAGATTCATTCATGCCCATTCTTGTAAGATCATCAATCAGTCGTCTCTCTGAAATATGGCTTCCAATCCCCATTCTTCTCTTTATTTGAGTTTCCGCTTGCTGTACATCGTAAAGGAATTAGCAGAGCATACATCATGATAAACAAGTTAACGAGAATCAAAACGTCTAATATAAGTTCAGTTGTTTGAGTTAAACCTTTATCTCGCTTGCCATCTCGGGAGTAAGATTTATATGTTGATTTATTCCAGAACGTGCTGCATCCATTGTAGCGTTGTTGAACAGCCTGATGGCTTCCAGAACATGGTTATCATTCGCAACGTGCGACCTAAATCAGAAATAAGATTTGAGTAAAAAGTTCAAAAAATCAAATGGGTAAATACATACAAGTACCGGCCTTGCAGATAATTACAGATGCAAGTACACAAAAGAAGTGAACTGTATGTTTCAAAGTTTATCTGCAGAGGATTGTAACTAACACAGAATGACATTATTATTATTATGGACCATGCTATAAGTACATAATATTCTACCAAATGATTTACATAATGACCAAGTGGCGACCCCCTATTGGGGGTGCTATTGAGCTTAGGATTAACTCTCAGCCAAACTCATCCTATGCAATTTTGCAACTTAATAATAGAATTACTAATTAGTCTATATGTACATAATATTCTACCAAATGGTTTACATAATGGCCAAGTGGCAGCCATTGCTTGGCCAATGGAGCTATTACCGAACACATGCTGATGCAGTGGATAAATGACCACCCACCATATTTTATAAACCATGAACCTTGTCCATTTCAAGGAGACTGCACAGGAAACTAATCCAACCCAGTGTTTCACAGAAAAATGCAATATCCAACTTCGATTATGGCTACAACTGAAATGAGACCAATGATGCAACAAATGGAACATTTAAATTATGAAGTCAAAGTTCTTGAGAAAGGCAGTTCCAACTTTTGACTAACACTAACAAAAGAACCTTTGCTTGAGATGCATAGTTGGATTATAATTGAGTGTAACTCAATTTGGTGGCATCCGGACACATGTTATCTGCAACTTTAGCAGTAACATGACAACCAGCATTTTGAGACATTGTCCATTAGTAAAAAGCACATTGTAAAAAGTCTGTTCTTGGAACTTCCTTTTATTCTTGGCAGTAGCAAAGGTTCGCAATAAATGCCCTAGTACAAATTTCAGGATACTACATAATCTTGCTTTTTTGAAACATATTGAATTATCTTGTCAGAAACACTAAAAGTGAAACTACAGCATTCTTCTTCTTTAGCATACCGGTCAACTATGGATTAAAAAGCAGTCTAATAGAAAAACAGATCCTTGTTCAATATTATACAGTATAAGAAATAGAAATCTGTAGATTAAATAGATCAGAAATCACATTTTGAAGTCAAATTTGGCAATGGCATGATTGGAGCATTGCAACTTTGTTTCCACTTAAGATGTCAAAAATAATAAAAAAGAGGAACGTCAGGAATCAAGTTTAATCAATATATTCTGCATCATCTTACAGTCTCATTTTGGCCAGAGCTTCGCTCAATCTCACAATAGCTTCCAGCTGCCTAACTGTAATAGGTATTACAGCTGCCTCCCCAGTTTCATTTGCTTGTCGTCTCATATCCTACAAGTATCATAGGCAGGAGCAACCTATCAATCAAATTGATACTATTTTGTAGTTACAAGGAACACAGGAATTACAGTTTACAAGGAAATATAGACAATCTTTGCGAAACGTATGGTATCTTTTTGAACTAGATAATTAGGCATTTTTTTTACCTTTAAACAACAAAATTATGTGCTTTGCATCTCATTTTTTCCAATAAAATTCTGTGTCTCGAGTTATTCATTTAATCAAAAAGACTTCATCCCAACACCAAAATACACACCTTACAAGAGGACAATTTTAGAAAGAATTCTTTTAATATACCAATACACAGCAGAGAAATGACATCAATGCCCCTCACAATTTGGAGAGCCATTACAAATTGTTGATGGAAATGTTATAGATGCACTTCAGATGTTTAATACGAATTTCGATAAGTAGCTAACTTCATATGCAGAGCTACTCATCGAACCAGACCTTTGGCAGCACTAGAGTAAGAGGTTGAAAGGTCTTCACTTTTTACTCCTTAGATGTTGATTAAAAGTGGCAGAAAAATACCTGTCTAATTTTCACATAACTCTGCTGCAACATTGATGCTGCAGATTCTGAGAGACGGGGATGGCATTCAGTTCGACAATAGTGTATATACCTGCACAAAGCAGCTCAGATACTTCAGCCTCCGAAACAACCTTAGCAATGCAACTACAAAACACAAGAAAAAGGGACAGATTTTAAGAAAGAGACCTCTTCAACCAGTTATCCTCTTTGGAAATCCTTGTGTCATTTGTGGTTGCACTGGCAGATGCATGAACTTTGATGATGTGGCTGGCAATATTCTACAAATGCATAAAATATCTGATTAAGTTCTGCAAAATATTTCATTTCGACATTGTGAAAGTGAGCTCCTTAAAAGTGGTCTAAGATGCACGGATATGGATACGTAATTCGGATACGATACGATACGGATACACCAATACGATTTTTCTAAAAAATTAGGATATGCCGCTACGTGTTATAAAATACAACATAATTTCATTAATATAAAAACAATACAAAAGCATGATAATAAAAATAAAATAAAATACTATAACACTTTATCTTAATCATTAATTGTTGAAACTTCATTTTCTTCGACATCATCAAATCAATTTCTTCATGATCATTAAGAATAACATTCTCCAACTCTAGCTCATCAAATGATAAATTAGCAACTTCAAACAGTCCAATACCTTTAAGAGTATCAAATGAGTCTCAAGCAAAGTCCCACATTTTAGATATTCTTTTTGAATAGAAATCTAATTTTCTTGATAAAAGATACAAAATGCTATGAATGAAAACCAATTCTTCAACTCTTTGTGGAGTTATTTTGTTCATTCCTGTAGAGTGCACAAAAGAATACGTACTCAAATTTCTTTCAACGCAAGATGAAGAAAAATGTTGCACAAAAAGTTTCAAAACAATGTTTTGTAGCAAATGTGCATGTGAACTATGAAGTAGCAATCAGGTCTTTAAATCCATATTATACCGATTAGTGATAGAATCAAATAATACAGTTTCACATGTATTGAAAGATTAAATAATATTGTGTATTTCCAATAAAAAGCCTAGTTAATTTTAAAACTCTAATTTTGTATTTTCAATAAATATTATTGATATTCAATACATTAATAAAATAATTTAAAAATACATATCGTATATGTATCGAAAGTCATACAAAAATATAAAATAATTAGAAGATAAGTATCGGAAATTTAAAAATATGAAAATATATAAAATAATTTAAAAAAAGTATTCGGTACATATTGGAGGGTATCGGAGTTTGGATACGTATCGGATACAGGTACGTTATAAGTTTACAAGTATTGATACTTTTAAGAAAGTGGTATGGGGTGACAAACTATATTCACATAGAGAAATATGTTTTTATATTTAACTATGTGGTTTGGTTCCTTCAGAAGTCCAAACAAGTCTTCAAAAAGAATACAATATCTAAAAGTGATTAAGCCTCCGTTTGTAGATTTATAAATCAATTATAAAGAGGAATAGTAGTGGATCCCAACAAATGTGAATGAGTAGTTATGAATGTATGGTTGAAATTAATGTTTGACTTTGACTATATTTATAAATCATTTATTTATTGGTTGCCAAATGAAAGCTAGTATTTTTTTTTACCTTGTCTTGTGCGTACATTCTGATGTCTTTCACAATGAAAATTAAATCAAATCTTGAAAGAATTGTGGTCTGCAAGTCAATATTATCTTGTGCTGTCTGAAGAGAAAAGTATGTTAATTTCTCCAACACAGAACAAAAGAAAAAGATAAAAACTTGAAAACCACCAGAGAACAAGTACTGATGGACCTTGAGATCATCGTAGCGCCCAGATGGAGGGTTGGCTGCTGCAAGCACTGATGTCCTTGAATTGAGAACAGTTGTTATTCCTGCTTTAGCAATAGAGATAGTTTGCTGCTCCATCGCTTCATGAATGGCAACCCTAAGACCATGGATATGAACTCTTGAGAATTCTATAAAGAGAATCAACAAACATAATTATCTTAACCTATTTATCATATAATCACCTGTCTTCTGCCCTCATTTTGTCAAATTCATCAATGCAAACAACACCTCCATCTGCCAAGACCATGGCTCCTCCTTCTAGATAGAACTCTCTCTGAATTACCAAAGTAGGAATCACAATATATCATGTAGCATAAAAAATGGAAAGGCGTGCCAAATTGAAGAGACTCTGAAGCAACAGAAACTTACCGAGCTATTGTCACGAATTACAGAAGCGGTAAGACCAGCAGCAGATGATCCTTTCCCAGAAGTATATACAGCTACTGGAGCTGTCTTCTCAACAAACTTGAGAAACTTCACAGCAAATTACATACAAACTCAGAATTTTGTTATGGTCAAGAAGGGAATCTTAGTCATAGAATTTTCAAACCAATTTAAAATGCATGAACCAAAATGAAGATTTTCAAAGAAACATAGGATGGAATATGGGGTCATGCTCAGAAATTAAATGTGTAAAAGCTTAATAACCTGTGATTTGGCTGTAGATGGATCACCCAAGAGCAACACATTAATATCACCTCTTAGTTTTACACCATCAGGCAATATCTGCATTCTCGAAAGAGGGAATTTGTAACCACAATGTACTAAAAAGTAACATTAATAGTAGAAAACAATCAATGATATACCTTCCTTGAACCTCCAAATAAAAGGCAAGCAACAGCCTTCTTCACATCAGAATGACCAAATATTGAGGGTGCAATTTTGGAGCATATGTTTTCATATGCATTACTATCTGATGCAAATTTTTTAAATTCTTCAATCTATAATAAGTAAAATACGTTAGTAATAGAACAGCAGTAAAAGTTAAAATGATTTTTTGAAACATGAACTTCTCAAAAAAACAAAAAAAAGAAGCAGATTGCAATTATTCAAAATTGCAACTATAATTATTTTGTACATCATCTCTACTGAAGTTGGTTGGACCCCGTGAATTAGCCTCGGAAGTTTCTTCTAATCCAACAACCCTTATGTAAGGCTGCCTAACTGCAACTGCTCCTTTATGGCTGCTCAAAAATCCAAAACACATTGACTATCAATGAGATGGATGATACAATGTTCTTAAATTCATCCATGTTAAAAAACTTACGATGTTGATGAATTGGCAGCTTGAAAGATGCTATAAATTCCCATAATAGTCAATCTTGTCCCCGGCACAATTGTCTGCACAAGCTGGCGGTCGACAGATAGAAGCATGTTCCTTGGTAATTCCCCTGTGGGGACATCCTAAAATTTCCAAAAATCAGTACAGACAAAAGGTTAACAAACCATAACACGTGAAACAGATATTATGAACAAATAGTGGAGCTAATAATCATCTCCATTTAGTAGCTGAAGACTCCTGACTCCAACCTCAGGATTTTCCTGCAATTTCAGCGTCTGTTGATCAACATACTTGCTTTTATCTGGAACCACAATCCATGGATCAATTGGGCATGGATCTTCCCCAGGCTACAAAGTGAGCAATCATGTACATGTTAATAAAATAAAATAAATTAAATTAAATTAACCATAGAAATAAAGAGAATGGATTTGCCAAAAACCTGAGGGACATGATCACAAGAACGTGGCACAATTGCTCCTCCAAGCCCTGGACGGCATGGAACAACCTTTACATTCTTACAGTTCTTACACAACAATGTCACATATGTAGCCTTTGCCTTAGTCCTTGATGCAGCAATGACGATTCCAGATATCTTAACCAGCTTGGAAATATATTGGGCCTGCATATCAGTTTACAAGTTTTTGCCAAAAGAATACTAGTTTTAGTAAAAATACACATTCTGAGAATGTAAAAAACATCCGACTAACGTAAAGTCCACTAACCCCTAGCGAACGTATTGAGACCGGATCCTGGTCTGACCTCAACAGTATCTGCACCTCGCCAGTCTCTGGCTCTTCCATTTCCCCAGTCTCTCCAGATACCCTTGATCTCAAACTTGACAGAACTTCTGCTGCTGCAGTTTCAAACTAGTGTACATTCCGGAACAAAAAGAAAAGGAAATAAACATCAGTAAATCAATCTTGTAAGTTCTAAAACAATGCAGTTTCTTCAAAAATGAGATCCATGATGTAAATGGAAATGATAGTGGAATGAAACTACTATGATTCATCAAAAAATAAATTAGCAAGTACTGACGAGGGGGAGATAGTCAGCAGGGTTCTGGCGTAGAAGTTGAGGCAGTGTTTGGTCGGAGTCGTAGGAGATGAGATCGGCGAGGTTGATGAGGAGGCACTTATGATCCGCCACAAGGGCCTCTCTGTAGGGAAAAACGTTCGGCTGGGTCTTGCATTGAAAATTCCTTATGAATTCTTTGAATTTCTGCAACGCCGCGTGCCGGCTAGTCCCATGAGCCTGGTCACCGGAGGAGCCGCCTCCGGGAGGGAACTGCGCCTGGTCGCTGTAGTATATCTCTCCCTCGTCCCACCCCGACATCTTTCTCTCTCTCTCTCTCTGCTTGTGTTTGTGAGAAGTTCTCTATAAACAATTTGGTGAATGGTGAGGGTCTGAGGGAAGAAGGGTTTGGAGGGGTCTTTTGGAGATTAGGGTATGGGTTTTGGCGGGAAAGATTTGGCGGGAATATAATCACGTGCCATGTGCATGAGGATTGAGGGCAGACTGTAATGATGCTTCTTAAACGGGTTAAATGCATTATAGGTCACTAAACTTTCAGTGGAGTTGCATTCAGGTTACCAATTTTCAATATTGTACAATGAAGCCATCCAATCTCGATTTTCTTTCGAATATATCCACTCTGTCGACAGCTACCGCCTTTAGTCGCATTCTTCAAACTCATATTTAACCATACTTTCTCCAATTAAATAATCGTAAATCAAAATTTTCTTCTACTTTTTTACAACACATTCGCCAAAAATTTATTTTTTCACAGAATTTATTTAAAAAATGAAGCTCAAACAGGAGCATATTCACAACTAGAAAGAATAAATTTATTTTTGTTCGTCAAGGTTACAAAAATATGTGTCTTTATAATTTAATGTATTAATAAAAAAAAGGTTGAACCCAACCTTGAGGGCCTCTCACCGCCCCGCCCCTAGAGTATCGTGAAGGAGAAAAATCATGGGATGTGCATCAACCGATCAGGGTACAAGAGCTGTCATATTGGTGTCCACAAAAAGTCAAATTCCAAACTTTGTTAGAGGCAGAAATCGAACTCTTACACTGCGACTGCCAACTGAGACTATCCGATTCATATCCTTTACACCACTGAACTATGCCCCGGTGGGCAATTTAATGTATTAATAATTTACCATTTGAGTTAGCGAGAACAAATATATATCTTTCATCTTACCATATTTTTCTTCTACATGATATTGCATATTATGCTTCCGTTTTGAGTTTCATTTTCATGTGAAAAAACTTAGGTCGAACGGTCTTATATGCACAATGGTAAGATTGTCTAGTTAATTGATGACGTGTGATCATTTATTTTATAATTAGTATTTCAGTCTAATTTTATTTGTACTTAGTTACACTTTCTTGCTTTTTATCAAACTAGTTTTACACCCGTGCAATGCACGGGTTGTGATATTTTTAAAGTAATATTAGCGTCTTGAATATTAAGGTTAGATGACAAATTGTATTATAAAATTTCATTACGTACATTTGTATAAAAGAAATAATGTTTCATAAAAAACCCTCATTTTCATTATCTTAGAAGAACACAAATACTTACACATCAAATCA
>CAIGRF010217721.1:74372-87331 GCA_903798235.1 Fraxinus ornus
GATATGTGAAAATCGGAGAACAATTGGGAGATATCTTCACAAAGGTTCTAAATGGGGTTCGAGTGAATTATCTTTGTAACAAGTTGGACATGATAAACATCTATGCTCCAGCTTGAGGGGGAGTGTTAAAGACTATTTCCTAGAATAGTCTAGTAAATATTGTTGCCCTAGAGTTAGCCCTAATTCTTTTCCCTATATAGTATTAGTGTTTTGTATATATATTTACAATCATTCTATGAATAAGATGCGAGGGAATACCTTGAATTTCTTACACTAAAGTTGGAGAGAATTTCAATAAGCTTTTTGAGCTTTCTTGAGAAAAAGGGCTCCCTCAAAAGCTCCATGGAGGATAAAGCAGTTTCCTTGCCATCTGTATGAACAATAGGGCCATAATAATTCTTTTCATTAAAATTAGAGATGATGTAAATTTTCAAAAGGAGCATCACATGAAGAAAAGGATGAAAAAGCAAAGCCAATTCCTTAATAGGTAGTAAAATTCATCAACATAATTTTGAAACACAAGAAATACTTTACTTGATATTTTTTTACCATATAGTGTATAATGCTTTGAAATGAAGGCAAGGCAGCACGAAAATATAATATAATGATTAGAAACCAAAAGGGGTTGTGTTATGCTAGCATTTGTGAAATACCTTCCATGCAATCAGAAGCAAACATTGTGGCAGCCTGATTCAAATATTTGTCACATAAATCATCATCACTGCAATTCCCTTCTGCCTCCACAAGCTCAGAGCGCTCAGAATGATCGCCTTTCAGGAAAATGTAGCTAGCCTTTGATGAAGGCAAGAAGGGAGAATAAGAAGTTCAGTCATCTCCCATCAGTGACTTACAGAAACAAAGCAACAAAAACAAGGTTGCTAGCAGTAACATTTGTTATGTCTCTGGTAGTGTTTTCACAAATCACAGAATCTATGTAACCTGTGACCTAACAAAAAATTGAGAGAGAAAGTTTTGACGGCAAGCCTGTTTATTTTATTAAAAAAATCCACTTACATCTTATCCCAGTTTACTTGGTACGAAGTAAAATTTTAGAGACGTAGGGAGAAGGATTGAGCATTGAATATCTTAAATAAGTTTCAGGGTAAGCATTTTCAAGCCATCAATTTCAGTATCTAGTAATAATGAGAGAGAAACACGATCCTCGTTATGCTATACTACTTGAAAATGTGCTCACAACTCTAACACAAGCTCCACCACTTCCCTTTCACGCATGAGCATGACCATATCAATTGACAAGGCACAACACAATTACAACGACTAATTAAGTTACTCAAAACCTTTCAAATATCAATGTCCACCTTCATGTAAAGGATTTAACTCAGAACTATATGGCTGTAAGTGCCAAGGCAGCTTAGGCTCTTCTTTGCTCATCATGATGCAGCTAGCAGTTTGAGGTATGTGAGTTGTCTAACTGTCTAACTCAACATAATCCTTTTAACTTTATAATATGGGATCTTGGCCAACAAGTTTTTAAATACTGGATCTGGGTGCGCGATTATGCATTATCAGCACAATTTATTTCATTTCCTAAGATCCCATCATTTTCGGGCAATTACACATCAAATTAGCCATTCTGAATAGGTCAGATTTTTTATCCTCCATCTTTCTCTAGATTAAGTGGGAAGCTTGAGCAATCAGTTGCCTAATCCAACACACACTTCATAGCAAGATTATTCCTAGATGTGTCAATGTGGGTCCATTGAACTTAGCAAGTCAGGATAACATAGGTTCTCGCAATAATTTCGGGATGTTACAGAAAAGAGGACAAGCACTAATTAGTGGGATCCCAACAATGAAAAAATTAAGACAGTTTTGATGGAAAGAAGTTGAAGGAACGACAAGCGGTAAAGCCGGAAATTTTTTTCTTCTATTGCCACGTCAAATGAAATATTACATGCTTATCTTGTGTGGTAAATCAATAAAATACAATAAGGGAAATGAATCAGCTTTTGAAGACAGATAAGTACTGAATATTGTGATCACTAACCTGTAATGCCCCCCAGAGTCCAAGATTTGAAAGACAAAATATTAGGTTACTATGCAGCCTTTGAAGCAACTTTTTGGTGTTCTTGAGCGGAGTCCGGTCAACTGTATCCATCCGGAGAGCTGACAGGCACTGCTATACCACAGAAAAACATTTATCTAATAGTTCAAGTGTAATGATTTACCGACTGAATGTATCACCACACGATACCTGGTATTTTATCTCCTCAAGTTTTCTGGCATAGATATTTTGAGGGCAAGAATAGCCATTATCGGTTGAATCATAATAATATACATTTACTTTAGGGGATGTTACGAATTCTTCCAGTTCATCTTTGTCTTCAACAGAATAAATCTATGAATGAGAGAATCAAATGATTAAACGACTAAAAACAGAAAACTTGAAGGAGGGAGGGGGAGACCAGACTCATAAAGCTATCTGGTTCAAGAAACAAGTCAATTGATTGCATGGGAAACGAGAAAAACAAAGAATAACTATATTCTACATTTATTTATTTCAAAGTACAAAATAACTTCAATGTTTAAATTACTGGAAGCTTTCATAGCCCACCTTTGCATGCAGTAAAGCCTCGAGACTATCAATTGAACCCCCTGAATAGCATAACTGTATGTCAGTATAATATGAAACTAAATGAGAAAATATCAAGGGACATTTTCCTGTGAAAGAAACACAGAGTTTTTTATGAATAAACATGTGCTATGTGCAAGTGATGAAAACACTTAATTAGTTATTGATAGCACACAAGTTAGTGTAGGCTTCACTGCATCTTCTCGACAGTAAAAATCAAAGGGAAATTTATGTACATCCAAGTAATTGACCTATCATGCAACCAGTCTGGCTCACTTATTATGATTATGCACACAGATGGGTATGAGAGTGACAAAAAGAACAGAACCAAGAAAAAAGAATAATTAAATTGGCTGGAAAGCTCCGCTAACTATGAAGGAAAAAGTGACAATGGAAACAAAAGAAATGAAGGATGTGTAAGGGAAGGAGCTTAGGAGATCAACTAATCCGCTAGTTTTCTGATTAATTCTTTAGGTGACACAAACAGAACTGATAAGTAGAAGTAGGTGTAGTTATTGGGGATAGATCTGGTATAGGAGTGTGTCCCCTTATCTTCAGTTGTTCTAGGTTGGAAGAACGCGATGAATTTTTTATTTCATTTTCAAACTTGTTTTTCTTATATTTTAAGAGACATCTTGTGTTCTCACATATGTACCTTCATCAGATTATTAATAAAATTAAGTTTCTTATCTTATCAAAAAGGGGTATAGGGGTGCAGCTGCTTGGACAAGTTACAATAAAATGAATTATCGAAAAAGGAAACACCCCTCTTGGTTTCCTATCTAAGCATATTCATGCACAAGGTAATACAACAGCAAGAAATTTAATAAACTTAGCTTAGGATTCTTTTCATGTCACCTATTCCAGAGACCTGATTTAAATTATTAACAAAACACAATGTTGGGATACAAGATAAGTTCACAAATCAATGAGCATTGGGAAAGACAAAATCACCTGTAGTTGAAAGGTCAGGTAATACAAATTTCTACAGATTTTATAGAGGAAGATGCCAAATGAAGCAACTACCCCAATAAGAAAAATAAAATTGCTACAAGAAAAGACGAATGGGCAGTGTCATCCGTGCACATGGAAAACAAGAGAGACTCATTTGATACCAGTTGTTGATATTACATGATCGGATGTTAAATTAAACAGATGGTGACATACCAAAAGGAAGTAATACCTTCAATTTAAGCAACAATCGAAAAAGATCGTGGTGGTTAAATTGTGGTCACCGGTAGTTTGTCATGGAAAAGGGGGGAAAAAAGAAAAAAGAAAGAGACGTGCGTTCCAACTGAAGTGATTTCCTCAAGATCTTGGAATGATAAATCTCAGCACAAATTCGCAAATCCATAAGATAAATATTTCAAGTTAATAACTGAGACAGTAAAGCATAAATCCTGCAACACAGTTCATTTCATCCAAACACTATAGCACCAAAATTTATAACTCTCGATGCTTCACTTTACTGCCCTGGTCACTTGAGTAACAAAAATGATATCTATTCCTACAGGTGCACAATTACATATTTCAAGCTTTTAAATATACCCCATTGATTGCAAAGTCAAAAAGTACAAAACTTATACACAAACACAGTGGGCTCTGTTAAAGGCGGAGGCGGCAGCAGACATTGAAAACAATGCTTGTGCTACCGCATTTGTGCGAAGGGAGACATGATTGAACAGCCAAAATTAAACCATTGACTTACCTTTCCCTAATTTTGGAGATGCGGTCATGCCAAATATGCGGGGAAGTTTTGCCATATCTGCCTTGTAGAAAATCTGTAATATACCAAAGACCATCCATATGTCATTAATCAGGAAACACAAACTAAACGAATTACATTACAAGAAATAATAATTGTCATACAATAAGCATATGAACATTTTAGCTTATTATTGAAAAATTGATTGGCAGCTTATATAACCTTCATGATTTCAGCATAAGGATGATTGCTTTCAAGTTGTGCATAATGACATTCATCAAATATCAGAAGGGAAATTAGATCAATCCTCATAAAGCAGTGAGATAGATTATGCAACAGTATTTGAGGTGTCATAACAAGAACCTGCACATCAAAACACGACGAACGAATTTTAGCACGTAAAAGATATTAGTTTCACTGGCAATCCTACTCACGAACACCAGATTTCCATAGCCCCACCACCACCAACCACCCACCCCTGCAACCCAAAAAAAGGCATAAGAGAGTAAGTTTCCCGTTTCCAAATACCCAAGGGATTAGATAAAATGTACAATCTGGAAAATATGAAACCTTTAGAAGATTTCAACATTGTACTCTGGAAATTCTGAAACCTTAAAGGTTCCAACATTGTAATCTGGAATATCTGAAACCCTGAAACCATTCCAACATTGTACTGCAATGGGTCTTGCCCTAGGAGACTACGACTATGACAGATTAACTGAACTACAACATGCTTCTAAATGAGTACATGTATCATTCTAAAAGTAACCAGAGAACACTGCTCCTAATACGGTATACAATTCAAAAATTAATTTTAACTAACCTCATATTCTTCAATTTCTTTTCCCCAGTGGTAATGCCCCCTTGATTGCATTGAACTGCCACAGTAAGTCTTAACTTTGAAATCAACAGAATCTTCTATGACCTTGGCTTGCTTCATTCAAGAAGTAAATATCAGACGAGAAGTTTCGGAGTAGAACATAAAAAAATTCCAGAAAAAATTTCAAATATAAAGGAATAGAATCTTATAGTAAAACCAAGTCTAGTCTAAAAGGAAAACCAAAGCATTGTTGAATGGAGTTGACCGGTCTTCGCGAATGACAACCTATAAAGTTGATTTAGGGTGAAGTCGAGAGGGGAAATAGTGCAAAGAGAATGTGTGGCAATTCAGTAGCTACTAAGTGCTCATAAATTGATCATTACAAGATGTTCAACTAACATAGAAGCAGCTTATGATACACCATTAACACTCTTAGTCCATAGCTTGTCATTCTATTATTGGCTAAAACATTACGATTGCTAGATCACAAGGCTTTGTAGACAAAGCAACCAAATGAATCTAACTTTTTCTTACACTTTCAATGTGCAATTGCTTATAAGTAGAGCTTATCCAATCATAAATCATTAAAAATGTACCGGAATCATTTTTTAAGTTTAGACAAATGTGATCTCAAAGAGTCTTCTACGTGTATTTCTCTAACTTATTTTACATGTAATCTGTCAACAGAACTTTCTTTACGGGGTTTCATTTTTTCATCACTGGACTTTCAGTGATATCTTAACTTGGTCACTGGAAACTTTAATTTATCGCAATCATATCACTAAACTGAACTAGAATTTAATTTACATGTTAGTTTCTCTGCTAACCCTGTAACTAAACTTACCATTCAAATCTAATGTGGCATTATAGATTGGCAACAATCTAATGTGTCTTGTGTTTCAGGGAAATATGCCACCTAATTGTGTCATGGCCAAATTAAACAAATCATGTATAAAAATTGAAGGAAATCATCAGGCGGAGCATACTCAAAACTTTATTCATCACCAATTTCATGATTTTGCAGCCACAACACGATTACGTGGCATACATACCTGAAAATGGGCCATAATGGAGGATTGAGTTATTAAGTTTAGTAACAGGGGCTAGTGGAGTGATTAACATCAAAAGTAAATTGAAGTTTAGGGGTCCGATTGCAACAAATTAAAGTTGACCCATTTAGTCACCAAAAATGAAATGAACCCATTCTTCATGATATGTTGCCTATGATGCACCGATACGGATAAGTGTGTCCGACACAATACGTATCGAATATGCCGACACGCGATTTTTAGAAAAATTAACAACACGACACGTTGATTAAATTCTTAAAAATTCTTCATTTATGTAGTATAAATTTAGTTTTATACTTATTATTAATTTTTCTTGTTGAAATCTTTTAAACATAAATACTTATTAGTTACTTGCTAATAATTTTGAATTAACAATATATAATATTTTTAATATAAAAAGAAAAATGATTACGGTAGAGTGTCCGAGAAGTGTCGGTATCGACTCGTGTCCGTGCTACCCTAATTGAAGTGTCCGTGCTGCAGAGTATGTTGCTCAATTATCAACACGGTTGCCTCACAAGGAAGAGATAAAACTACGTGAATATGACACAAACAGGGCAGAGAGGATCTACTGAGAATGATAAAAAAAACCATTCAACCAACTGGCACTACGGGCTAATCCCATGGGGATATTAGCAGGGTCACATGCAAATTATTGAATCCATCAATCTAGTTCAAATGGAGAAATAACTGTAGCTATAACAAATGGAGAATGTGAAAAGGAATAATCGAAACCTGCTGAACCAAAGCCACAGTAGGAGCCAGGAAAATGCAGATGTTTTTCTGGGGTTTCTTTATCAAGTGACTCATCTCGTACATAAGTAAAACTGCAATATGTGTTTTCCCACAACCTGTTCCCAAATATACAATGACGTTCTCCTCCAATGCTTTCTTACAAAGGTCCATCTGATACCTTTAATTAAAAAAATAAAAAATAAAAAAAGAACAAGTGAGAAGTATCTAGGAATGCAGTAACTAAGATGAATATGACACACACTTCACATGTGCCTTGTTTTCTAAGAACCAATGACAAGACCTCACATTCAGCAAGATACCTCACAATTCGTCCCTGCTATAAAAGTTAACTAAAGACTTCCAAAACAGTATTAGCATTTTAGAAGAGTCTTTACATTTAATAACTTCGAATGCAGATTACTAAGAGAATTATCTGTATTTGTAAACAGGATTGACCTTATATGACATTGTACAACCAGTTGTTGGCAAACCAAAGATGATTGTTGTGCCTAATCTTGTATTATTGTTCGGGATTGATATGGTGTTTCTTGGGCATGTGTTGACCGTAAATGCACTAATTGAGTAAGCTGTAATATTGCTTCTTAAATTTTGTTTCCAATAATTAAAATGGGAAAGAACATAGACTCCCCAATTAACTTGCAGCTGAGCAAAGAAAATGGCTTTCAATCTCCTTCAAAATTGAATTTTCTTGTTGAGAATATCTACTAAGTGCAGTATGAGCTTTTGGTTTTGGCAAGCAAAGCAACTGAGAGAAACTTAAAAGGAAGAAAGAAAAGTTATTTTCAATAACTTCTGGCAATGTCTTCAGAAGCCAAGCAAAATAATTTTCTTAATCAACAAGATTAACACAAAACAAGGGCAATTGAACTGCACCCACCATTTCTCTTCTTTTTATTTCACTTCTTCAGCATTCTATCAACATGCTTTGTTTAATTACTTCATAGTACACAAATCCAATTCAGTAGGCATCAAAAGACCTATTTTTTTTCTTTTTTTTTTTATGCAATTTAAGCCTTAACGTCCTTGTCAAAGAAAACCTCATTATTTCTTGTTCTTCACATTTACTCAACATCGTAAAAGCAAATTCAGATTCTTTTTCAAAGGTAGAAAATTCGAACACAGTCTTCATTTTAGGCAGAATTCAGAAAAGGAGCGTGATCTTCGAACATCAATGTTGTATCACGTGCTTCGTTGATTGCACCACACCGAAGCATTTCATTCTTCTCTCATTTCCTCCTTTTATTAAAGAAAATCTTCTAATTCAAAAAACATAAACTGGGAAAAAGAGAGAGAGAGAGAGAGAGACGCCTCCATACAAACTAACGAAAATGGAAAAGGACATAAAAAATGAAGTAGCCTGAATGAAATTAATAACGTACAGAAATTTAAAAAGGAAGAGAAAAATGATTATACTTTCTAGCTTTTATTCTGGGATCCTTCTCTTGTCTATGAAGTTCAACAGCGTGCTGCTCTTTTTCGCCACTAAGAGACAAAGTTGAGAGATGCTCAGAAATCCCATTTTCTATCGAATCGCTCGGCTGTGAAGTAGAGGCAGCGCCATTGTCCATGGCGGTTTCCGGTGGTGATCGGCGTTGGAAAGTGAATTGACTTGTCTTGACTCAAGAGTTTGCGACAGAGTTTTGCGTAAGAAGTGGGCTTTTGAGCCTTTAAGGTGCGCGCACAGAAAAAGTAACTTTGTCAGAGATTCATACCATGTGACAGTAGTAATATACGAAGTATAATTATACAACCATGCTACATACTTTTTTTTTTTTTTTTTTTTAAATTTTTTAATCTCGCGGGGCACGCTAGTGAGAGTTGTCAACCTTCATTGTCATCCATTTATATACAAATGAAATTGTCTATAATCATAATATCAAGCCCCTATTTGGTACACATCCTTTCAAAATACATATTTTCAAAATTCATTTTCAATCACACATTTTTCAGTAAAATAATATTTTTCATCACATTAATAATATTTCCTTACTTTTTAACCACATATTTCTCATCGTATCACTATTTAAAATACATTTTTTCATTAATAATATCGATTAAACACACCCCAAATAAATAGAGTCAAGCTGACTAAGAGATTTAGGTCATAATATTTGCATTAATGGGTTAGTTTCACAAACGGTCACTGAAGTTACCTGAAAATCACAAAACGGTCACTGAAGTTTAAAACTTGCAGAAACGGTCACTGAAATTTAAATTTCTTTCACAAACGGTCGCTGAATTTTCAAATTTTTTGGCAAGTTTTGCGCCGATTTTTCGACAACTTCCAACCACCAAGACCGTCGGATTTGGATACCGTTGGAAAGCCCACAGTGTCCTCTTCAATTACCACCAAAAATTTCCCCATAACTCCTGGGGATTCGGTCGGCATATACCCACGAAGTCGGCTAACGAAAAATCTGAAAATCTACTCAGATTTTCAGATTTTTTGGGCGAGTTTGCGGTAATTTTCTGACAACTTCTGACCACCAATACCGTCATTTCAAATACCGTTGGAAAGCTCACAATGTCCTCTTCAATTATCACCAAAAATCTCCCCATAACTCCAAGGGATTCGGCCGGAATAAACCTACAAAGTCAGCTACCAAAAAAGTCCGAAAATTTGCCCAGTTTGGGTAGCTGAAAAATTTTTTCAATGTATTTTATTGGTGATTTTTGGTTTTAAAAAAAAAAAAAAAACTAAATGGGGCATTAAACGGGGCAAAAATCCGCCCCGTCAAAGACTGGGCGGGGCGTGGGGTGCCCCGCCCCGTTGCCATCACTACTCGTGAGGGTTGTCAACCTTTATTGTCATTCATTTATGTACAAATGGAATTGTCTATAATCATAATATCGAGCCCCTATTTGGTACACATCCTTTCAAAATACATATTTTCAAAATTCATTTTCAATCACACATTTTTCAGTAAAATAATATTTTCCATCACATCAATAACATTTCCTTACTTTTTAACCACATATTTCTGGTCGTATCACTATTTAAAATACATTTTTTCATTAATAATATCGATCAAACACACCCCAAATAAATAGAAGTCAAGCTGACTAAGAGATTTAGGTCATAATATATGTATTAATGGGTTAGTTTCACAAACAGTCAATAAAGTTACCTGAAAATTACAAAACGGTCACTGAAGTTTAAAACTTGTAGAAACGGTCACTGAAGTTTAAATTTCTTTCACAAACGGTCGCTGAATTTTCAAATTTTTTGAGCAAGTTTTGCCCCGATTTTTCGGCAACTTCCAACCACCAAGACCGTCGAATTTGGATACCGTTGGAAAGCCCACAATGTCCTCTTCAATTACCACCAAAAATTTCCCCATAACTCCTGGGGATTCGGTCGGCATATACCCACGAAGTCGGCTAACGAAAAATCTGAAAATCTGCCCAGATTTTTTGGGCGAGTTTACGGTAATTTTCCGGCAACTTCGACCACCGATACCGTCAATTTCGAATATCATTGGAAAACTCACAATGTCATCTTCAATTAAAATCTCCCCATAACTCTAACGGATCCGGCCGAAATAAACTCACGAAGTCAGCTACCCAAACTGAGATGATTTTTAGATTTTTTTTGGTAGTTGATTTCGTGGATTTATTCCGACCGAATCTATTAGAGTTATGAGGAGATTTTTAGTGGTATTTGAAGATGACATTGTGGTCTTTCCAACAGTATTCGAAACCAACGATATTGGTGGTCGGAAGTTACCTGAAAATTACCGTAAACTCGCCCAAAAAATCTGAAAATCTGGGCAGATTTTCAGATTTTTCGATAGCCGACTTCGTAGGTATATGCAGCCGAATCCCTTGGAGTTATGGGGAGATTTTTGGTAGTAATTGAAGAGGACACTGTGGACTTTTCAACGGTATCCAAATCCAACGGTCTTGATGGTCAGAAGTTGCCGAAAAATGGCCGCAAAACTTGCCTAGAAAATTTGAAAATTTAGTAACCGTTTGTGAAACAAATTTAAATTTCAGTGACTGTTTATGCAATTTTTAAACTTCAGTGAGCATTTTCTAATTTTCAGGTAACTTCACTGATCATTTGTGAAATTAACCCTTGTATTAATACAAATTTATAAATATATGATAAATTTAACCTCGGTTTGATGGTCATTATAGACAAAAAAAAAAAATGTGTTGAATAGTGAATTTTTTGAGATGTATGATTAAAAATAGGAAAAAAATTTAAGTTTACGTATCTTATTGTGTAAACTTATGGTTAAAATAAAGTATGAGAATTAAAAAATTTGATTTAGAAGAAGACAAGCAAGCGCTTAGTCAAAATGAATCACATGTTTGTAATTATTATTGATCATTATTCATGCATTGTACGTTTTGTGGGACTCACCACCTTATCTTTTTTTTACTTTTTTTTATAAATCATTTATAAATTTATCAAAAGAGACTTGAATACATTAAATTTAAAAATAGAAAATTAGATTCATGACAAATTCGAAAACGGAAAGGGAATCATCTTTCCCGTCCCTATTTCCCCATGAAGTTGGACAATGTGGGACGGGGCAAAGTTGGGTTATTTTGTCATCACTAGTGTATCTTATTTGACAACATTCGTTAGATTTTAATGTACAAATTAAGCATTGTTAATAGTGAAAATATATAAAGGATAAAGTTGAAAAAAAATTATTTATTAGACTCCCTGAATAACGTAGTACATGGAGATTTGGTTGGAAAACTAAAGGCCAAGATGCAGCCCAAGTTTATTTGAAGGTGTGGCCACTCAGTCGAAATTGTAGTTGTGTCAAGTTGACGAAGAATGAATTATTCTAAATTGGCCCCTCAAACCTTAATCGATGTCAAATGAAGTTGAGTTATTCGGTTAGTGCTAACAACAAGTAATTGATGAACATCTTTACACGACAAAATATTGACAGAATGGTCACTGACATATCATTCTGGTAGTATGTCACATGAATTTTGGTGTATATAAAAATATTGAATGGGCAAATATAACCTTCCTTTAATAAAAGGATGGTCAAT
Source organism: Fraxinus ornus (assembly GCA_903798235.1). Classification (NCBI taxonomy): domain Eukaryota; kingdom Viridiplantae; phylum Streptophyta; class Magnoliopsida; order Lamiales; family Oleaceae; genus Fraxinus; species Fraxinus ornus. The sequence continues at coordinate 86,336 of CAIGRF010217721.1, forward strand.
TATTGTACCTTTCTTTTGCACTTCCTATATAGAGTGTAAAACAACTAGTTTACATCTCCATCACGTGAAACTACACGAGATCATAGTTTTACATTATAGGTCAATATAATTTGGTGCAATATATCATACAAATTCTTACATTTTATAAATGTTTCTAATTGAACACAATAGGAACATATATTGTATTTCCGAAGTTTATAATACACAGAAATGATCTTTTACCCATGGTAGGTAGGAGTTATTTTGTTCACCATTGACATAGACCTACAATTTTTTGACAATTCAACTAATGAATTGTCAAAAATTGTATGCTCGACCCACGTCAATGGTAGTCGGTAGACATGTTTTATCCAACCACTGACGTTGAATTGTTAAAAAATACAGGTCCGTGATGCATTTTGTGATGCATGTGCGATCACATGGGGATTATTGGGCTATCAAGTACATGATAAACAGAATAAGCCCCTGTTTGGTGTTGATTACAATCATATCTTTAGTAGAATTTGATAAAAGTTGGAGAAATGTATGATTGAAAAGTTGTGAACCACATGATATGAATGATTAAAATTGATTGTTGACTTTGACTGAAATTTTAATTCCTACCAAACCAGGGCAAAATCTTTTCAAGATGATCCACATGTTGAAAATTATGAAGACAACATGCCTTTGAGGGAGTTAGATTTTTTGTCATACAAAGATATAAAAGGATAGCAGTCCAAATAAGTTCAGAGGATCCACATCCGCAGTACAATCCATATGCAATACAATCTGAGTTGGAGTAACACCTTGATCTTATTGGTCGGAAGATCAAAATAGTGGTAATAATTCTATTCATCAACAAGTAAGGAAGTCTTCTCATAAAAACTTCATTTTGCAATTGCCCATGATTTTGGATGGTAGACTTGTCATTCAACCCCGAGCAACCAACACAAAAGAAAAAGAACAAGAAGAGCATGTAAAACCCAATGAATTGATCATGACGGAGCCAAACGACCA
>CAIGRF010217726.1:6086-21110 GCA_903798235.1 Fraxinus ornus
TTTTTTTTTTTTTTTTTTTTCGACATACGATTTTGAACTCATGACATTTATGTTATCTAAAATACAAATTTATTTGTTTACATTGTCATTCAATAATTATTTCTTTAAAAACACAGATTATATGATAGAAATAACAAAATAACATTGAATAAATCTTACTAATTTTTGGTGCAAAATGGAGTCTTGATTTCTGATATCAAAATTATTCCCATAGTGAACAGGGGTGCTCCACAGCTGAGCAGAACTCATCCAATACTTCTTGTCAATGAAATCATTTGACCTTTTCATCCCTCCATTTTCCTCATAATTACTCTTCAATGAAAACTCCATCACTGGCTCCACATCTTTTCCCTCCCACTGCAATCCTTCCTCCTTCAATATCTCAATTGCTACAAAAATTCAATAACCCACAAAAAATATTCAATAATTTTCTAAAAAAAAATTAAATCTTTGGAAAAAATGAAAAAAATAAAAATAAATTTATAATTATACCATCCTTTAACAGGCTCATTGAGTAAGGAAGTTCACGCTTGAAAGCAACAATTTTTGACATTTCTAGCTCCAAAGCATGAACATAAAATTCCAGCTTCGATAATTTCTTGGAAAAATCATCGATGAATGAAACTTCTTTAAGAATTTCAGAAATTTTCTTTGGAACAGTAATTGGAAACACCATATTCAAATCATCATCCATTTTAATTCTTTTTTCAAGATTCTTTTTTCTTTTTTTCAAATCTTTTGCCTATTTCTTGTAGATGTATTTGTTTGTGTTCGTGATCTTGCACAAATAAACGTGCATGGAGAGGCGGCGGGGGTGGGTGGGGTGTCTGATATATGTTTGTTGAGACTTGAAAGGGGTGAAGAATGTAAAAAAGGATTGAGGAAAAATGAAAGAAATGAATAGTGGGGACATGTGATCTGATTCTTCCAACAAAAAGTTTGGTTTGTTTTACAATTTCACACACATTCGGATTCCACGTCGCATATTTCGGTTATTTGCAAAAAGAATCTTTTTTACTGCCCAGTTTGGTTAAGCTTGAATTTTTTTTACTTATAAGTAGATTTTTAAATATTATTATTATTATTTTGTATGTTCAGTGAATCAGTGGAGTTGAAAATAGTAATTCTTTCCTAAGTTATAGGTAAGACACCATCTTATCTACAAAACAAATTTCAATCTGCATTTAAGCTTTTCTTTATTTGCACAAATTGTTTTTGTTTTGAATTTTTTTAGGTCAAAACTTATTTTTCATTTACAGGAAGTACTTCATTATTTTTTAACAACACATTCTTCATCGAATACATTATATGGTTGGGATCTTGTACATTTTACTGAAATAGATTTAGTAAGAAAACCAAATATATTCAATCTAAGTTGGTCTTTCACTCCCACCCGCGAATTGTCCACAAATTTTACAATATAAGCGAGTTCCATCCTTTAGAAAGAATTGAAGATTCCCCCTCGAGAAAGCGCAGGCATCAAATGGCTTTTAAAATTGGAGCAATTATGAATGATAAAGAATTTTACTAGCAAATTACATTTGAAGTAATATTTATATTCACATCGTATGACAGAATGTACATATCTTGAGGATCACCTATCTACTTTTAAAGAAATCGTCACCGATTTGGAGAGTTTGGAGGTCAAACATGATGAAGAAGACTTGGGATTGATTTTCTTGTATTCATTGCCTGCTTTTAGATACATGATACTAAATAGTCGTGATACTCTTACCATCGAAGAAGTCTAAAATGTTCTATATTCAAAGGAGAAGATGAAGCATCTAGGGATCATGGAAATGGTCTCATTGTTCATGGTAGTCTTTCAAGGGGCAATTCAAAATCTAACTTCAAATTTTATAATTATTGCAAGAAAGATGGGCACTTGTTATTGTTATAAGTTGAAGAATAAATCAAAGTCAACTGCAAGTCAACAATCAGAAACTTCAGGAGAAGCAAGTATTGCAGAAAATTCTAGCAGTGATGGAAAGCTTCTACTTATGTGTGACTACAACTTCAAACCTGATGATGTTTGGATTTTGAATACAACTTGCACTTTTCATGTCACCCAATCGGGAATTGTTTTTATTAAATGAAGAAGTTTCAAAAGATGTTGTGATATTTGGTAATAACACACATTGTCGAATAGCTGGTATTGGCTGGGTTAGAATAAAGATGTTTGATAGGACGGTTAGAACATTTGATGTAGTAAGACACATTCTAGATTTGAAGTTAAATGTTATCTCCTTAAATATTCATGATTCAAAACAGTACAGGTATACTGTTGAAAATGGAGTTTTGAAAGTTATAAAAGGAGCATGTGTTGTGCTGATGGGGCATAGAAAATCCCATTTATATATCTTGTAGGGTGATACAGAATTTTCGAGTAATTAACAAATTTTAAGAACTCTGGTGGATTTAGAGTTGGCTTCTATACCGTTGGAGTCTAATTTTGGGTCTTCTTCTAATAATACATCTTAGTTGAATTTTGAATATATGGGTAAATCCGTCTTGCCACTATTAACGATGGTATCATCGTATTCAATTGCTAGAAATTGATCGTCTTGCCACCATTGGAGTTGGCTTCTGTATCGTTGGGGTTTAATTTTGGGTCTTCTTCTGAGAATACATCTCAGTTGAATTTTGAATATATGGGTAAATCCGTCTTGCCACCATTATCGATGGTGTCATTGTATTCAATTACTAGAAATAGACCCATTTTTTGCCATAAGGTTCCACGAAGGTACAATTCTACTGATTTTGTTGATGGTTTGAATGCGATTAAGAGTGTTGCTTTTAGCTAAGATCTTTCTTTTAATGCATTCAGTTGTAATTCTATTACATGGCTTGTTTCAGCCTTATTTGGTGGTCATTATATTGCTTTTCCCCTAGTTGGGGTAGCAAAGATATAGAATATTTTCAATTGGAATTGTTGATGGAGAAGTTCGTTTGTGTTTTTTCATTGAAGAGTTCAAGTTTATTTCTTACAGTGGAATTTGTCTCTGGCTGGAGAATTTTTTAAAGTTTTTTTGTTAATTACAGTAGAATTCGTGTCAATGTGGAGATTGTTAGAATTTAAGTGTGACCTGAATTCTTTGTTGAAGATAACTGAGAGTTTTAATTAAAGTGCGCATTAATTAGAATCCCGAAATGCAATTTTGAAATCCTATTCAAGTTTATTTGGTGAATTCTAATTGAAATCCTACTTGAAAACTCATTGGGACTAGAAATTTGTGTTGGACTTGAAGAGAATTTTAGAATGAAAAAAATAATTTTGGAAGACGATTTGGATAGAGACGAGTGCCAAGGTGCTGGGATACAACACGATCCACGAAAAAGTGGGCTGAGAAGCTAGCGCTATGGCGCCGCTGCGTACTTGTTTCGCCCCTACGCAATTTTTCTTTACTTTTTCGTTTTGGACTCCATTTTTGGCATTCTACTTCATCCACAACTCTACTATATGGGTTTGGACGTCCCCTAATTATTTTCTATATAGTTGGCTGTTCATTATGATTTAGTAAGAAATTAAAAACATTGTAAACACATAATCTTTGTATTATTTTTCCATATTATAATAAAATATTTATTCTTTACAAAATTACTTTGTTCTTGTGATCTTTACTTCATGTTGTGATTATAATCTCTTATTTTCTGACAACAAACTTGTATTAGAGCATTCCAGTACATAACAACCATGCTACCTGGTGAAACTAAGGCAAAAATGGGAACCAACAAAGGAATGGAAACTATCAGTCAAAAAGAAATTATGGGTGGATCTGGAAGATCTAACGAAGGTATTCATCGACCCTGTGGATCCAACCAATGCAGTATCTTTGTCCAAAATCCTAACATGGTGTGACAGTTTTTCAAAAAAATGTGCGACTGCCATACATTGAAACGATTAATGGAACTTCCAGTTCTGCCAAAGGCCAATCGCACTACAACCAAAAATCTTAGCTCCCGATCCAACTGCTACTCAAGTCATGATGATAATATTATTGGTGATAGTACAGGTTTTTCGATCACTCACAATAGAAATTCTCTTGTTTCTTCCTCTTCTCTTTCGTTTTTACTTAAGAACTCATTTGTAAAACAAATCATAAATTAATCGAATTTTAAGGATCTCACTACAGAGGCACCTCTCACCCAGGGACGGAGAACGAATCTGGCATGTTTAAGCGTCAAGAGCACTCTAGTTCTTTATGTTTTAGTTTACATAGATAACTTGTTAATAGCAGGGAACTCTATCATTCATTCAATGTACTATTGATGCATGAGCTAATCACTTCTCTATTAAGGATTGTAGCACGGGTCACTTCTTCTTTGGAGTTGAAGCCACCCCTACAAGTAACATTCTATTCTTGTCTCAACATCATTACATTCGTGAGCTTTTGGAAAGGTTCAAAATGGAGGGTACCAAATAAACAATCACACTGATTAGCACCTCAACTCAGCTTGTTCTCCAAGATGGTTCAGGTGCTGCCAATGCTACCCGCAACCTAATTGGAGAAATGCAATTTTTTTTCTTACATGGCCAGATATTGCTTACACTATGAACTGATTAGCAAAATACATGCAAAATCCATCTTAGTTATATTGGACAATATCTAAGCGATTACTTCACTATCTTAAAAATACAGTCTCATGGGTTACTGATTCATTGCTCTTTCAAATTACCTTTACTTGCCTACTCAGATGTTGATTGGCTAGCAATCGAGATTGTCAAGTCCAAATTATAATTGGCAATCTATAAATTTGTAATTGACAATTTTCTTAGTCAAAATTAAGTTATAGTTTATTCGGAATTTATCGAGTTGTAATCAAAGTCAAAATATGAGTTATTGAATCCTAATTAAAGTCAAAAGAGTTGGGGTTGGTAGTATAGTCCTTGAAAGAGTTCAAGATATCCAAAAAGATCACATATGATCAAGGGAATGCAAGAAAAAGGCCAAAAAATGTCAAAGAGCCGCACAAGTTATGTTCCAAATTTCCAATTGCAACTTGTAACGCATTTTTCATATAGAAATCATTGGAATTTAGATAAGGCTATTTCTAGAATAATTATAGACCTTTGAATTAGATTCCAATGCATTTTAAATCACTTCAACTGGATATCAAGAGAGAAAGTTTTAATAAAAATACTGACGACTGCTTAATTGTTGTTTGCTTGTCGTGGCTTGGTGCTCGAGCAATACGTCGACGTTCAAAAATTTGTTTTGCTTCAAACACTTGGTTTTTCAATCCATTTTCATCACAAACACTTTTCCCTATATGTATCTTACCCTATAAACGTGCAAAAGTGTGTTGAATCATATTTATTCCATAGAGATCATTCATTTGAAAATACAAAACATTCATTGATTCTAAGATTCAACCACCCACATTACTTGGTTCATAAATTTATCCAAATCATATTTTGTTGATCAAGTCATATTATTTCATATAAAACCACAGATCAAAACACATAAGATTTTTTGATCAAACACCAAACTATCTAATTCATAGGAGATAAATCGATACTTGGAATCGAGAGCTGTTGTATAAGCACAAATTTAAAAGGAGTAATGTGAGTTACCAGGAGTCATGATCTGACGTCGGAGAATGCAGTCCGGAGGGCTATGGTATAAACCAGGAGTCGGGATTTATTTTGAAGGAGCACGCCTCCAGCAAGATCAAGAGAGATTGTAGGAATTGAGGTAGAAGGTTTGAGGGGTAAACAGGTCTGGACCGTACTATAAGTTTTCTTCGATTTATAGTGGATCATTGATGGCAAAGTACTCGGAGTTTTTACCCAGTTGGGGTTTCTCCATGACCCTATTTGGGGTTCTTTATTACTTCAATTATTGATTGTGGTATTCAGATTTAGGATAAATTGACTTATTTCATCTAATCATTTAGAAACAATTAAAAAGTGACTTGTTGCTTTCAATTGTGTAATTCCTCACATGGGTCTAAATAATTTAAAACTTTCAAGTGGTATCAGAGCCTGATAGCGATATTTGACCCAAAATTTTGCCTGAATGAGTCAATCAGTTTTTGATTCGGTATTTGATTGTGATATGGAAATTCGGAAGGCTTATGACCAATTGTTTGAGGAGTGCCTTAAGTTGAAAAAAAAAAAGTGAATCGCTCTGTTTTTAAAAAAATGAATAATCTTGAATTAGAAAAGGAGAGTTTTGTAGCCAAACTTGAGGAATCCACTGGAAGTTTGAATGAGTTAAAAGTTGAGAAAAAGTTCTTAGATGTTAAGGTTAAATCTCTTATGAGTGATCTAGAAAAATCAAATACCCAACTCCAATATTTTTCTAGCAGATCTAAGAAAATTATGATAGGTTCGAATAAAACAATTGTAGATAGAAGAGGTGTAGGCTTTAATGCAACAACTTCCTATACCGCTTCTTCTTCAAAAAATAAGTTTGTACATGTCACAAAACCTAAAGTTCAAAACTTGAGACCTAGAGTTACTCCTAGGTTCATTCCCACGTGTCACCATTGTGGTAAGGTAGGACGCATAAGACCTAAGTGTTGCGAGTTCTTGAATAGGAACAAGACCAATAATGTAGGCATTCGAGAATCGAAATCATCTATAAAACATAGATTTTCTCTACCTAAGGTTCAAAATTTGAAACCTAGGGTTGTTCCTAAACTTGTTCCCACATATCATAATTGTCGTGTTTTAGTGATCATTAGACATAAGTGTCGTAAGTCATTGGTTTCGAAAAACAGTCAAGATCTAACTACTCATGTAAGTTTCTTTACAAACTAGTTATTCACTTGACTGATTTGATGACTCGTTGACTAAGATTACATCTTTTTCTGAGAGGATTTGGGTCAGAATGAATGATGTTGCAAGTCAAAGTGATATTATTAATTTCGGTATTGCTCGCGTTGCTCTTTATGATAAGAGTACTTTTGTGTCTCATTGAATATGTACTTATGTGTATGCATTTGCATTATTCATGATATCTATATATTTATGCATGCACGTCCACTCATTGTATTTAGGAGTTTCTTTTTTGCATTTTTCCTTTATTATAAAAAAATGAAAAAGAAAAAGGATTTTTGATAATTAATGTTTTTGAACATATTATTTTGTGATCAAGTACTAATAAAATTCGTATATAGTAAATTAGATTTTCATTAATTTGTTTAAAACATGTTTGGAGTATTTGGTATATGTTATTACATGTATTTTATGCACTGTACCATAGTTATTAGACCCGACCCGAACATCGACCCGGAAAGGTGTTGGGTCTCGGGTTACTGGTTAGACCGGTGAGTCATTGCATAAAAATCTATAAAAAAAATTAAAGTATATAAATTCTTTTAGGCAAAATTATATATTTTTTTAAATTATTTTTCACTAATTATTTAGGTCTATAAAATAAAGTTAAATGTTTGACCAAAATTTTATAAAAATACTTTTAGAAAACATATAATGATAAATTAGATACATATTACTTCTTGCATATAATAAACATTGAAGTACTCTACAACTCTAATGGTGAGGAAGTAAATTTTTACTTAGAGGTCAAAGGTTCAATTCCTTGGGCCCCCAATATTTAAAAATGAAAATTTGAAAATTGGTCAATCGATCGAGTTAACTCGGTCAAAATCGCCGGTTTGTGCATCTATATTAAATTAAGGGAAAAATTCATAAATCCTACTTTAAGTTTACACTATTTCAAAAATTACAAAACATCTTTATCATCTCAAACACTTTTTCGTATTTATATCCTACCCTATAAACAGCCAAAAGTGTGTTGAATCATATTTATTCCATAGAGATCATTCCTTTGAAGATCCAAAATATTAATTGATTTCAAGATTCAACCACCACATATTACTTGATCCATAAATTCATCCATATCATATTTTATTGATCAAGCCATATTGTTCCATATAAAACCACACATCAAAACACACAAGATCTTTTGATCAAATATCAAACCATTTAATCCATCGTAGATAAATCGATACCAGGGATCGAGCCCTCTTGACGAAGCACAAATTTAATAGGACTAAGGTAAGGCACCAGAGTCAGGATTTGGCGTCAGGAGCACATAGTCCAGGAGGGCCAATATATAAATCAGGAGTCATGATTTGTTTTCAAGGGGCACACCTCCAATATGATCAATGTAGAGTGCAAGAATTGAGATCAAAAGTTCTACAGGGTAGACGAGTTTGAACTGTACTGTAAGTTTGTTTCGATTTATAGTAGATTATTGACTGGTAAAGTGTCCCGAGTTTTACTCAGTTGAGGTTTTTCTGTGATCGTCTTTGGTGTTCTTTACTGTTTTAATTATTGATTGTAGTATTCAAACTTAAAATAATTGACTTGTTTGATCTAATCATTTAGAAACAATTAAAAAGTGACTTGTTGCTTTTAATTGTGTATTTCCGCACGTGGGTCTAAATAATTTAAAACTTTCAAAGATGATTGCAATTCCATACCCGCATTTATTATTTCCCTTGGTTCTACACCAATATCATGGTGTTCTAGGAAACAACAAACAGTTGCAAAGTATTCTACAGAAGCAGGACACCGCTCAGTTGCATCTGCTACTATGAAAATATGTAGGCTAGTCAATCTTCTCCAAGAACTTCACATTCCGCTTACCAAGGCTACCTATCTCTGTGTGAACCCAGTGACTCATTCCAGCATGAAACACATCAAGCTTCACTATCACTTTGTTTGTGAGAAGGTCACTGATGAGTGATGATTCTTTACTTGTTTTGCACGTCTGCACTAGTCGATATCATCACAAAGCCTATGGCTAAGATTGGTGTATTAAAAAAAGCCACATCTTGTGGGGCATATTAAGGAATATTCTTCCTTTGTTAAACCAAGCAATATTAAGGAAGAATCTTCCAAAGCAAGTGATTTGTGTTGGAATTGTTGTTCAAAATTGTGAGAAACCATGAATGGATGAATTAAAATGATCATGGATGGATTTCGATATTCATATTCATCTTCTTCTCCATTTTCTTTGTTTCCATTGCTGTCATTCATACTTTCCCCAACAATTTGTCTGCATAATTAATATCTCTAATATGCTAATCACCAATGTAATTCTCCCCAGATCTGAAGGAAGTGTAGCCAATTTATAATTCTTTGATCTGCAATTTTTGTATATAAATTCAGTCACAAACAGAAAATAAAATACACGTTCCATTTACAAAAACCGACTAGTTTATATTATTCTATAGTATACATAGATCAAAAAATTTCGTATTTTAATTTATTAAAAGCTGTAAGGTAGATGTAAATATAAGAAACTAACATCTTTAAATAAGATAGAAGGATATAAGGTTAGCAGCCTCTCTTTTAGAACATGCCTTAAAAAAAAGATAAAAGAAAAGTATGCACCTATCAGAAACGAGCAATATTAAAGTTTAAACTACTAAATTGTTGACTAACTGCACCGTTAGATCATGTTCAATATTGCATACCAAGATGCACAATCCATATAGGACTGCATTATTTGTAATATGTATTTATTAAGGTTCTCCTATATTAGTATCTGCTAAATTAGGGGTTATGACAGCCTACTGTTGTTCCTCAGCTGGCTTGTGAAGCGGACCCTTCCAACAATGGCTTTCTGACTTATCATCCTCTTCATCCATGCTGTCTCAACCGGTAGCTGAGAGCCCTTTAGGAGACCCTCCCGGATGCAGAGGGCCTTGTGGGGAGCCAGATTGTGCAACATTAGCCTTGCATTGATCTTGCGTTAACCGCGAGCAACTCGACACATCAGTCGACGTAGTAGGAAGCTTACGAATATGAAGCCTGTATTTCTGAAATCACATATACATTCTCATCGTAGCCAACCCCAAATCCATTGGTAAGACTTAGATCGTATAAGGTCATATGTGAAAGTTACTTATTTTGACACTAACACAAAATGTACTTTCAAATTTAGTATCTTTTTTCGCTTAAAAGTAAGAAAAAGTTACATATCTATACATGTTTAGAAATAAGTTCCCGTGAAAACCTGCAACGTGAAGCAAAATGGAATGAGTTCGATAGTATACCTGCAAATGGCTTTTCACTTCATCATTGGTGAGGCCATCTACTTTCATGAGTTCTCTAATTTGCTTTGGTGTAGCCACTGGGAAAAAAAATAAACCCACAATTAAAATCTACTAAAAAGACAATTTTGATAGAGAATACTACTCCCAATTACACAGACTACTTCCTCCAGCAGTTGTAAGAGAAGATCAATAAAAATATTATGAAAATTGATGCCACTCATGCACCATTACATTCATAATTTTCTCCTGGTATTTGATGTAAGGTTTAACGATTTTAAGATAATTTCATACAGATGATCTAAATTAGAAATCCTGAACTTCAAAATTTCTTGAATTAGCAAAACTTAGGAATATGGAATACCAGGTAGCATGTTTGGAAGACAACAGTAAGACTATATAAGGGGAAGTCAAAAAAACTAAAATCTTATTTATTGGGATCGTCCAATTCAGTGTTGTGCACCAAACATGCCTTTATGATATGTTTTTGATACATGGTGTTAGCCAAGATGGGAAAGGAAGTGGATGAGATTTTAGTTTATTTTTCTTGGTGATATTTTCTTACATACATTAAATTTTATAAACAATCCATTGACATGCACACTTCTCTAATTATTCATAGATTACACTATTTGCAAGCTCCAACAACAACAGAGGTGCAATCAACAAAATTTATATGAAACAAATCACTTAAGACCACTGCGGTAGGAAAAAAGAAACAAATTAAAATATTAATTGTTGTATTGTCTAGTCCAATCTCGTATTGCACACCAAACATAACCTTGTGTTGAACGGAAACACAATAAAAGTGGACAATGTTTAAATCTATTTTTCTTCCGTGCTTATTTCTACATTGCACTACTTGCAAACCCAAACACAGTAGAAGTGCAATCAGCAAAATTTCAATGCAAAATTATCGCTTAAAACCGTTAAGAATGAAAACAAAACTCAAAATCTTATTAATTGTATATATCATTTCTGTCCATCATTGTGCACCAAACATGACCTTAAGACACATTTGGTTACACTTCAGTTTATTTTTCTTTTTATATTGCATGCGACTTTTCAACAATCATCTCTTCTAAAAGTTTAAGATGTTAGAGAGAAGTAACGTGTATTCATTTAAACAGTGTCTTCAACACGTCCGCTCACTTGGTAACCGGGTTTAGTTTTTGATCTAACATGTGGACAATTTTTCAAAAATGAGTGACGGCGAGAACACACACACACTCACTTTGACGCCACATTAACCATCTCATCTAAAACCATAATCTTTTGAAGAGAAGCCACGTGTATTATTTATATGTTGTCTTTGATGACCCCCAACCCAAAGAGAAGGATAAAAGGTTAACGGTAATCACCTTGTGGACCTCCAAGCTGATGGAGTGCACTGACAAATCTCTTGTGCAACTCAGGGGACCAACACCTCCTCTGTTTCTTCTGCAGTTGATGCTGCTGTGCCATACAATTACCTGAAATGGACAGGGATAGACTATGAACTGATATGGTCATCCCCTTCTCTTCTTCAACCGTTCCATTACATGGTTTCTGAAATGGAACAAATTTGTTCTCCTTTCCATTGCCATTCTCTTCTCTATTATATGTCTGCAATCAAATATCACATTATAAAAATAAATAATAATAATTACAATGCCCAAACATTATTGTTGACTATCTAATCAAATGCTTATGAAGTCAGAGACGAGACTAATTTATTTGCTTAAATTGTCTTCAACACACCCACACGCGTTTATTTTTCATTTAAGGTCTAACATGTGTATAAATTTTCATAAACTGGTAATGCTATGCCTTGAACTCATTGAGCTTGAAGGTTCCATCTCAAAAGATCAAACAAATTAAGAGTAGGCGAAGTCCTTATATATTTAATATTATTCATTATTAATCAACTTGGGATTTTACCCTTATCATGCCATGTGAGAAGGTGGTTATTTTGAAAATACGAAAGTTCAATCTTATTAAGAGGAGCGATTGTGTTACATTTACATCACAACTTACAGATTTATTTATCAACGGATGATGTAGCGAGATTTGATTGGGTCAAAATCTCATCAATCAAACGAAAAGAAAAACTCTCCCATTTTCTTTTTAATACATCGTCGATTTGTAAAATATTATGTAAATAGTAATATACAACAAGCATTTTTCTAAGAGGAGTAACCCAAATGTAGTTTATTGTTTTTCCATCTTTACTCGCCATTTGATTTCGCCCACAACGTAACCCATGACCTTTACATTATCACGTTGAACCACCTGGTATAAAAGCCTAAACTTGTAGAGAAAATACACATTTATTTGTCTAAATTTTCATTCGATAAATTATTTATTTAAAAATACAGATTATATGATAGAAATACCAAAAATATAATGAATAATGGAATAAATCTTACTAGTTTTTGGTGCAAAATGGAGTCTTGATTTCTGATATCAAAATTATTCCCATAGTGAACAGGGGTGCTCCACAGCTGAGCAGAACTCATCCAATTCTTCTTGTCAATCACTGGTTCCACATCTTTTCCCTTCCACTGCAATCCCTCCTCCTTCAATCTCTCAATCGCTGCAAAAGATCAATAACCCACAAAAATATTAACAAATTTTCGGGAAAAAAGGCATAAAAAATGAAAAAAAATATATATATAATTATACCATCCTTTAACAGGCTCATGGAGTGAGGAAGTTCACGCTTGAAAGCATCAATTTTTGTCATTTCTAGTTCCAATGCATGAACATAAAATTCCAGCTTCGATGATTTCTTGGAAAAATCATCGATGAATGAAACTTCTTTAAGAATTTCAGAAATTTTCTTCGTATCAGAATCTGAAAACACCTTATTCGAATCATCACCCATTTTCACTCTTTTTTCAAGATTCTTTTTTTATTTTTCGAATCTGTTGCCTATTTCTTGTAGATGTATTTGTTTGTGTTTGTGATCTTACATTTCGTTACCCAAATAAACATGCATGGAGATGCCGTGTGGTGGGTGGGGTGGGGTGGCTGCTTTATGCGTGTTGAAGCTTGAAAGGGTGAAAAATGAGAAAGGATAGAGGAAAAAGAAGAAATGAATAGTGGGGACATGATCTGATTCTTCCAACAAAAAGATTCGATTGTTTTACAATTTCACACAGTCGGATTCCACGTCGCTTATTTCGGTTATTTGCACAAAGAATCTTTTTACAGTCCATGTTTGATTAAGCTTGAACAAGTTTACTTATAAGTAGATTTTAAAGAGAATTATTATTTTTTATTATTTTGTTGGGAGGACTTGAAAAGTGAAAACAACTAATTTTTAAGCCTATTATTTATTAATGACTATCTTTTCTTAAAAACAACTAAAAATAAAAACGGAAACATAATTACATAAACTTGTCAACACATTATATGCTTTATTGAAATAGATATTGTAAAAAGCTACATTCAATCTAAGTTGACCTTTCACTCTTATCCATCAGTCGTTCGTGTATTTTACCTCATAAGCAAGTTCAATCCTTCACAAAGAATTGAAGATTCCATCTCGAGAGAGCGCTCAAGACATGGTTTCCATTTCGTCTAACCCATGTTAAATTCTTACTTTTCGGTTAAGAAAATATTTGCACTTGCTCAAACACTCTCCAAAGGGTAGGCCCCATAGAGTACCCCTATTTTTTTTAATTTTTTTTTAATATCTCAGATGTCTAAACTTCGTCTAACTAATCATGAGGAGTGACGGCCTTCCCACTGGTTCGTCATTCGGGTTAATCCGGATGCAATTACAACTTATACACGATTCTTCTTCATGTGGACCTCTCTGCCTTCCAACATTTAAATGTTGCCTTCCAACATAAGCGTTGTCTTCTAGCTGTCGTGGGCATTCGAATCTTCGATACTACGTAGAGAACCCTCATGCTTTACTACTGCATCATGCCCGTGGAGGCCCATAGAGTACATTTATTGATTTAATGAGTAGTAGCCGGGAATAAAATTGTCTTTTGGATTGGAAATAAAATTTCATAAGCGTGGACTTAATTTGGGATTAAGATAAAAATAAAGCTGACTAGGGGGCGAGATGGTGCCCCCTATATGTGGGGGTGTTAGAATTATTCTATTATGTCGATTTTCATTTTATTGCGATTTTTACGGATTAGATGTATGGTTTGAAATGATACTATGATTATGCCTGACATGTTAGTGATCGCTTGAACCGTTGTACACCTTACAGACTTTATTATTATAATGTGATAATTTTAAGTATATGAGTCGAAATTATGTAAACCCTAATTAGAGTTAGAGTCGGTAATAGGCCGACTTTATAATTCATATATAATGACAAGACCCCATCTCATCTCTATATCGTTTATTGACTTGCTTTATTGGCGGTAGATTATTTTGAGAAGTAAGAAGATGAAGATCTAACTGGTAATATTCATACATAACAATATCTTCCACAAGTATGATTTCCATACTATCAATTAATTATGTGATTCTTGTTCTTAGTATGATTATTGAATAATTACAACAATTGATATCAGAGCAGCGTGCTGAGATTTGAATCCTTTAAACAAAAAAGGGGAGACCGTAGCTTCAATTAATTGAAAATCCAGGCTACTTTCTGCCTTCCTTCTTATATGTATACCACCAAAACAAAAACCCAGGATAATTGTATGAACCTCTCACTCTCTTTGCGTGCATATATGTTTTGTAATTACCACTAAAATAATTAAATCTGCCCAGTGCCTGCTCTCTCTCTCTCTCGTGTGTGAATATACGTTGAAGCCTCCCTCATCATTAAGGCAGCCTTCGCCCCTACCCTTGTTCTTCTTCTTCCTGTTCTTGTCGCTGTGTTGTTGTTATTATTGTTGGCAGACCACGGGAAATACACCTAAATAACCTAAATTTAAAGCTATATTTCAAGAATGACCTTTGACCATTATAAAATTTTAAAGTTCCAAAAATACCCTCAATATAAAGAATTATCAAAGAAGTCATCCTAAGATATAA
>CAIGRF010217761.1:3036-13056 GCA_903798235.1 Fraxinus ornus
AAAAAAAAAAAAAAAAAAAAAAAAAAAAAAAAAAAAAAAATTACAAAATCTGGTGGGGCACGTGCCCCACTAAGCCCCACTGTGGGTCCGCCCATGCCTCCAGATGTCGATCAAATAAATATACACGTAAACCTGGAAATTTGTTTGACAGTTCAAACAATCTCGTATACTTCTCAATGCCAGCTCGTCTTCAAGTTCTTTTTTTTGAGTCGTGTATTAAGCAATGTAAACCAAGATTACGTTCTACTTCTTTCATATGCAAAATCACATAGTATTGACAACTTCATGTTGGAATTTGGTTTAAAATTGGAAAATTTAGTCAAGCATAAAACTTAGAAAAATGATTAGTCAAATTCAGCCAAATATTCAGATTGATCCGATAGTCAAATTATAAATATAAATAGACTAACTGGTTTTACTCGTCGAATATTATTCTGGTATATTTGAAATCTCAAAATCAATTTCGCATGAATGAGAAATTGCGATCTTGAGTGATGAGACTGTAGCTCGAACGACAAGCAGACGACATAGTTTTTGACGAATAGGTGTCACAGTCGCTCGAGCGAGAGGCCAGCGACAACATGTGATGCTTCCCTTCATGAAAGTTGCGGAGTTTGGGACGTGACACTTCATTCACAACCTCTCGTCTTTTATAAATATGACAATTTGGATGTTCATTATACACCCATATCATTTTTGCATTGAGTATTATATCAAAAAACTCTTATAAATACTCTCCAAAAATCATCTTCTTGTAGACGAAAGAATTTCGTTCGAATTCGTTGTTGCTTATGATTTGAAGTGCTTATAACAAAGTTGTATCCTTTGTATCTTGGGTCACAAGTGCCGTAATCCGTTAGCACTGTTGCAGGGCAATTTTTTTTTTAAGGAAATAATGTTAATCACTTGCCTCGAATTTCATTTTCTCCTTTTTCTTCACTTTTTTTTGCTTCAATTTCATAGAGATTAATTACGTTCCTGCTAATTAAACTTAAAATATTACTTTGTCATTTAATCAACAACCATTTCACTATATCATATCGCTAACACTTCATACACCCACTCGACTTGGGAACCCAATTCAGCAACAAAAGTGTGGATTTGATTCCTAGCTTCAATCCAACTTTTCACGGGCTCTTTCTTATTCACCATTCTTCTCATTAATTTCCTAATTTTCGCAGAATCTCCCCACTTACCATTAGACATATATATGTTTGAATACATCATATAAGTCCCTTCTACATTTGTCCTCAAATCTAATACTTTGCTCGCTGCTAATTTTCTCAACTCCGCAAGCTTGTGCTCTTTACAAGCTCCAAGAAATGCTCCCCAAATGGACTCCAGGCATAAATGGCGTAGATTCTATCTGTTCATAGGCTTCCTTAACTTGCTCAGCACGTCCTAGCAAATCCACAATGTATCCATAAATATCTTGAGTCGGGGTGATATTATAATCGCTGACCATTGACTTGAAATACCTTAAACCCTTGTCGACTAGTCCAGCATGGCTACACGCATGCAGAATTGCCATCAACACAATTCTATGAGACCTAATTCCAGAATGAATCATCTGGTCAAACAGGTGAACAACTTATTTTCTATACCCATGGCTGTATATCCAATCATCATAGAGGTTCATGAAATGATATTCTTATCACACATTACATTGAAGACCTTGAATGAATTCATAGTGCTTCCACATTTTGCATACATGTCTATCAACACATTAGCTACTGCTAAGTTATTTCCAAGGCTTCTTCATAAAGTTTTACAATGAAATGGTTCTCCAAAACTCAATGCCACCATGTTAGCTGCAACATCTATAATGCTAGTAAAAGTATAGCAATTTGGAGTGATATCTCCTGGCTCCATAAGAGAATAGTGGTTGACAGACTCGTAGGGATTAGACTTTTCATGTCCTGCAATCAAAGTTTTCCATGTGATTATATCTCTCTCAGGCATTCCATTAAAACATCGATTTGCTTCACTCAAATGACTACAACTACAATACATGTCTAATATTGAATTCATTACAAGTATACTGGATTCAAATCCCTGCTTCACCACTGCAGCATGTATCTTCTTTCCATACATGTGTGAGCCAATTGAGGCACAAGCTCAAACAGCAATTGAAAAGCTAAACAGATTCGATTCAGCTTCCTTAGGACATTCATATAGAAGTATAAGAAGATATGAATATTGAAACAAAGAACATTTTTAAGATCAAATGAATGTATCCTTCTTCCTTGGGACATTCTTTTCATGTATAGTTTACTAGTTGGGAGCCATGGTCGGTCAAGAAATCAAGTGTCAAGTCATAGGCATCCCATGACAATCAATACTAGTGAAATTCTATACCACATCAGAGTATATTGCACTCATCCATTGTCTCGATGTTAGTTAAATCAATATGAGAATATAGTGCATTAATATATCTTGCATTAAAATGTCATATGAAACCACACCAAAATGTTAAGAAAGCATTGCACTAAGCATAGTAGCACCATGTCAAATAAAGGATCCATCTATAAGAAAGTATAGCAAACATATTATCTAGCAACCATGGGTTTCTCTATATGCGACATTACTATCCACCGACTTCTTGTGTTTTACATTGCCACTTGAGCCCCTAGCCCACAAGTCATACACTAGATTGTAGTGATTATAGGAGTAAAGACAAATTACCAAATGCTTTTACTTAAACATCATGACCAACTTCTATTTGGCAAATACAGTGTGGTGCTTCAATTTTAAAGATCTAGCGCATTAAAATCCAAGCAATATATAAAGTAGTAAGATGTTCCAATATGTGCATAATACTGATTAGAGGATCTCAAATTCTATATTGGGATCAATGCATTAGTCCAAAAAATTTCTTCTTGGTGTTTAATTTATGTATTTTACAAGCCAATGGATATTATCTCTAACTAGACAAATTAATGAAATTACCAGTATCATTTGTCTAAAAACTTGAAGTCCTCCATGACCATCGCCCTGGTGGGTGTAACCAACTATCAATGCAGTCCATGAAACGTATTCTTAACCCTTATCTCCTCAAAAACCATGAATGCATCATCCATATCATCACAACACGTAACATACATGTCCATGAGCGCATTATCGAAGTACAAATTCCCATGCATGCTATGCCTAAGAGCCAATCCATGAGTCAATGCACCACAACATAGCGACTGCATGCCTTTATAAGCCTTGTGCATGCTAGAGAACGTGAACTCGTTAGGTTACAAGTTGACACCATCATTTATCATCTCACAAAAAGTTGTTTAGGCACGCCTATAGAGGTCACATGAGGCGTAGCCACTTATCATAGAAGACCAAGCAACCACGTCTCGTTCAGGCATTTTATCGAACAGTACACAAAAGCTTCCTTAACCAACCCCTTCTTAATGAAAAATCGAAGCTCCGATTAGGATTTTTTTTTTACCGACGAGCGGTCAGCACCTTCATCCAAAACGAATCCTTTTTTCATTTGAGCATCGCTTGTCTCCACAACAGTTCACTTCTGTGGTCGTGGCAACAACTTGATTTACGCTCATTTAAATCCATGAGCTTCTTCAACAAATCGAGATCTTTCAAATGGAAAACGAGGGATCACAATGGGCCTATTACCCCGAACACATAGTAAACAGTTTTCAATCTCTGATTTTGAAAGTTGCAATTTTTTAATTTACCCATATATTTTCATTCCATTTTCCGAAAATTGAAACTTGTTTTCAACAATCGATGTAGCGACGGTTGTTGATTTGGTTTCGTTTTAGCACATATCCCATGCAGTGGTATACTAATGGTAACCCAGACCATGTCGACATCACGTCTTTGAACTCGCAAGAGCCTAACCCATAATGTCAGCAAAATGGAACCTACCAGAGCACAAAGTCTTCATCGCCACCTGTGAAATTGTCATTACCAAAGGTAAATGCTTTTTCGACCAAATGATGGCAACGTGAACAGATCAACGAGAAGACTTGGACTATCTCGCAAATGAAAAACTACAGGAATAAACTGCGAACAGAACATAACCTCTTCGAGCTGTTCTCATGCACTGGAATTGAGTATCGCTTGAGTATCGTGAGAATCCACGCCATTGGTGGGAAGCAAAAATTAAGGGCCATTATTTTGCCATTTTCTGTTTTCGATTTTTCAAAACAGTGAAAATGTGTCTCTTCCCTATTTTCAAAAAAACGTTTTTGAAAAAAAAAATTGTTCATAAAACTCAAAACGACCATTTGATCGTTTTGTGTGTTTCAAGCCAAAATTGAAAACGCGGAAAACACGGAATGAAAACTGAAAATTGGAAGATTAGCCCAAACAACCTCGCCTCACTCGCCTCTATCACCTCTCATCATTTCACCACCAATTGGAAGAATCGGCATAAACAACCTCGCCTCACCGCCAGAATCCACCACCAACAACCTCGCCCCACTCCCCTCTATCACCTCCAACCATTCATCAGCCACGAAACAACAAGAATCAGTAGAAATTGGAAGCCAAAATTGAAGTCTGCAAAGTTAGCGCAACAGGGTCCGAGTTTTGCAAATTTCGGCTCTTTCCGACGGTCCCACGATCCCGGACCACATGGGTTAGCCTGCCCTCCACCTGGTGCACCTTGCCGAACCATGGGTCAAGGCCAATTTTACATAAAGGTTTCACTTCTTGTGTTGATTTTGTAAACTCACTACATTTCTCTTTTGTAAGATGTTGTTGTTCCATTATTACTTGATATGGTAATTGTTGAAAGTTTACATTATATTATTTCTGCCGAGAAGCTGATTGCCCTAAATATTGATTTCTATTGTTCACTTGGTTCTTGTTATAGACTAGAAGCCAAGTTGTCATTGGTATTTTGGCAGCTATTTTAATCATGCTGGTGTTTATGAATCTTTCAGGGAAAACACAGTTTTCTAGTCAAGCTTAGTCATGACTCATGCTTCTACTACGTATGAAAAGCCAATTGTTGATTGAAAATGAGCCATGGAACAATCCTCCTATAGTCGTGCTGATGTTAGATAGGCATTTGCTTTTATTTTAATTTCAGGCATATGCTTTTACGAGTGCACAAAATGCTTATGGATTGATGTTGAGCTTTGTGTCTTTGACTCTTTACTCGTCTACTTCACTAATTTTCTATATCTGTGAATATTATAGGGATGAATACTCATTTTTTTTCCTTCTTGATTCAGGTTTTCCCTTTATGTATAGAATGTTGTTTTATGAAGTTGTGCAGTTGATTCAAATCTTGAAAGACAAAATAGAGGCGAAAGCAACCAGAGATTGGAAGTGTTTTGTACATAGAGAACAAAGCAACCAGTTTAATAAATTTCTTTATTTTATTGAAACTTTGTATTTTTTTACAAAAATGTTTTTTAATTATATGGATGTACTAAGATTTTACCAAAATTTGTTTGCTTATGTTGACTTTTTACTTGTAAGTGGTTGATCTATAGTCAAGAAGTCATGTTATTTATTATCACTGATGATAGTCAGCGTGTTTAGACGAACAAAATTATATTTGGCAAGAATTGTGAAAACTAACATAAACTCGATAAGTATATATATATATTATTTAATAATATATTAACATTAAAGTATTAACATTTATTGAATAAAATATTATAAAAAAATATTCTCAAAATTTCAAAGTAAACGCGTTTTTTCATTTTTATGTTTTGAGAAACAGTTTTTCAAAATGACAAATAGAACGTATTTTTAACAATTTCAAAATATACACTCAAAACACAAAAAAAAAAAACTCAAAATTCAAAACTGAAACACAAAGAGAACATCCCCTAAAGTATCGAGTTGTCTTACCTTGAAGAAAATGCAACATTTTATATCTCATAGATCTGTCGATGTTGTGGCTTTATATTGGAATGTCATAAATCATGAAGCTAAATCGATTATCATGTTCAAGTTTGAACGTTCACGTGTTCAACGTTTAAAAATTTTGAAGATCAATTTTTTTATTAAATCAATTACAGCATATGCAAATGATGTACATTATTGCTCTTGTTGCAGGCTGTCTCTGTCATTTTCTTCCATTTCCATGGATTCGTACACCAATATACATTTGTTTCTTTAATGTTAAAATTATAAAGTTATAGTGATTTCGCTAGACGAATCTAATTGGTCGTGTTCTTTAACAATTCAGGAAAACCCAAAATATGCGAAGTAGAAGAACTTCGACTGTACTGAGATATATGAGACCTACGGAAAATTGTTTGGTGACATTGGCGACTCAACGAAGTATGTGTTGTCCCCAATGAAGCTGGCACAACCCGGTTTCAACTTGGGCACAGATAGTGATTGGGAGGACGGAGGCGACAAATTTCCTGTCAACGTGAAGACAACATATTCCAGCGATAGCCCAGTGGAAGATAGAGCTAACTCCTCCATGAGTATTCTTGACAAATGTAGTGGGGATAAAAGGAAATGTAAACACCGGAAGGAGAAAAGAAAGGGAAAAAAAAAAAGTACGGTACCCGAGATGTTTTTGTTTCACTTGACCAAATGTAAGTGTAAGAAAGGATCTTGCCTCAATTGCGAGATCATGTGATAAGGAAGTAATGTTGATCGACGAGTGCGTCGACGAAATTCTTTCGTCTGGACAAGTGGAGGCGGGTGATGAGCTCCACTTGTTTGCCCTTTGGTTCCTACGCGACAAGGAAAATCGAAATTCATACAGTGCTGCCAAGACATCGTATTTGCGATTTAAGTGGATTGAGTATTACTCTGAGAGGGACAATCAACGTTTTTTACATAGGGGGTGAGCACGACTCGACGTACTTATGCACTGCGTTTTTAAGTTTTTCACTTTATTCGTATTGTTTTTAATGTACTGACATTTATTTGAATTTTCTTGTATCATGGTCGTGGATGTCTTTACTACTTGCCTTAACCTCTAGGAATTTTTACGTTGCTGTTAAGAACTTGCAACCATTTTGTGCCTATTATGGTTCTTGTTTCATTTTCAAGGAATATATTCCCCTACAAGTGAAAAAGCATATGTTGGACACATTTGTTGAAAGGATTGACAAATGAGAAAACTTTTACAAGAATCTCATTATTACTCTCACTTTGTTTTCAATAAATAACAAAGGAAACACCATCCTTTGGTCGAAAAGCATTTGCCTCGTCGTTGCCCTTCAACAATGACAATTTCACAGGTGGCAATGAAGATTTTGTGATCGTCACAGGTTGGGGCTATTGCGGGTTCGAAGACGTGATGCCGACATGGTCTAGGTCACTAGTGTACTGCCGCAGGGTATATGTGCAAAAAGGAAACCAAATCAACAACAGTCGCCACATCGATGGCCCAAAACAAGTTTCAATTTTTGGAAAATGGAACGGAAGTTATACACCAGAGTAAAAAAAATTGCAACTTTCAAAATCAGAGATTGAAACTGTTTACACATTGTGTTCGAGGTAATAGGCCCATTGCGATCCCTCGTTTTCCATCTTAAAGCTCTTGATTTGTTGAAGAAGCTCGTAGAGTTGAAGGAGCGGAATATCAAGTTGTTGCAACGACCGCAGAATTGTTGTAGAGACAAGCAATGCCCGGGTGAAAATATGATTCATTTTGGATGAAGGTGTTGACTACTCGTTGGTAAAAAAACCTTATTCGGAACTTCGATTTTTCGTGGCTAAATGTATTGAATAAGATATCAATATTTTTATAAAGTGACAAGTCTCATTTTGTGAATTTTTAAATACAATAAGTAAAATTTTATAAATTATTATTGGGATTTAAAGATAATTAAAAGAGAATTTTAAAAGATTTAAAATAAAATAAAATCAAGCGTGCTATTTTTTTTTTTCAAATTAATTATCACAATATGGGTATTCTCCAAACACCTATTCTGAAGAGGCAATAAAATTGATGGAGTCAAACGTGTTTCACACTATTTATCGCTCGCTTAACAAAATAACGGACCAACCATTTAAGACTTAAAAGTTAAAACATTTTCAGAGCATCTCCAAGAGACTCTATTTTTAAAGAGTATATTCTATCATTTGAAAAACATCTATAAATTTAGAGAGTTAAAATTTTAAAATACTCCAACAAACTCTTTATATTTAATACTTAATTTTATTACTCCCAAAAAATATTTATTATTTTTTTTATCTTTTATTTTAACTGACTTTTCTTTATATTATTTTATTGTCTTCCTACATTGAAAATTGAAACCTTTTTAATGCATTTAATTATAGAGAGTCTCTCTAAATTAAAATGTTGATTTAAAGAGTCTCTTGGAGCATGATTTTAAATGTTGACTCTTTAAAATAAAGAGTATCTTATGTTTAAAGAGTTTTGGAGATGCTCTCAAATCGCCAAACACTTGGAAGATATAGAACTCGAAATTGACTGCGCCAAGACATCGAGTACTATGTCCTTATCATCCCCTAAACACCCTTCCTATCCCTATGGAATCTTTCCCATTTTTTATTGAGGTAAATGTTTCAGAGTTATTTATAAATGACTTAAATCAATTTATATAAAAATGAATGATCGAGGAAGTAATATTTGTAAATTTCATAAAATATGTGATAAGTAGTTGTTTAATTATAAACGCTAGCCAAGCTTGGGATATTTTCAGGTTGGTGGGGGTCCAAGGAAATGTTTATGAACTTTGTTAAATGGGAATGAGGTAAATGGAAATTACATAATTCCAGGGGTTTTGAAGATTGGAATTCAAAAATTAGGGACCAAGTTTCATTTTTCAAAAATCAGGTGATATATAAAAATCATAACCCTAATCTTATCTCTACCCCCGCCTCTCTCTCTCTCTCTCTCTCTCTCTCTCCCCCTTGAGCTTGGTTTTCAGTTTCACTGCTGTTTGTATATGGTTGAGAGTTACTGAGCAGAAAGTGGAGAATGAAGAAGGGAAAACAGTCAACTCATGCTTGCGACGCTGCTGTGGGTGTGGTGGTTTGTGGTTGTGATTTTTTTGGTTGTGATTTTGCTGTTGCGTAGTAGTGGGTGTGTTATGCGACGCTGCTAGGGTGTGGGTGTGTTGATTCGACGTCATGGGTGTAGCGGATTGACTGTTGTTGTTTGCTGTTGGCGGATTTGTGATGTGGTGGTGGTGTGATGTGGTGGTGTTGGAGATAGTTGCGGGTTTGTTGGTGCTGTTGTGGTAGTAGCGGCGGCGTGGTGAGGGTGGTTGAAAGTGGCTGGTAGTGGCGGTAGTCTATGACCAAATATTTGAGAATCTGTGACCAAATGCTTATTGATTTGTAATCAATTACTCAAATGTGACCTAAAAACTTAATAATATGTGACTCAAAAATAATATGCGACCAACTAATTTAAAAAATTTGTGACCTCAAAATAATATGTGATGTAAAAAATTTTTTATTTGTGGCCTAGAAATAATTCGTGACGTACAAATTTTTTGATCTGTGACCTCGAAATAATCTGTGATAAAAAAAAATTTGGCGATATGTGACCAGTAAATAAATCTGTGACTTATAATTATGAATCCGTGACCATTAATCACAAATTGTGACTTTATTATCTTTATTTAATAAATATTTTTAATTAATTAAATTCATACCTGATTTTTGAATTTTTAAACTATTTACCTTACTTTTGAATTGAGGTAAACAATACCCCCTAATTGAGGTAATTACGTGTATTTCACCATTCAATATTTCTTGACCCACTATTAGCCAAACCACCCGGGCACTATGCCCAATGTGAGTTGGATCCCTTAGCCACACTTCATAATTGGAAAAACGAGTACAGTGGAAATACATATCACTCAGCCAAAGAAAGATGATTGAGAGTTGACTGAAATAGGCACTAAATACTTTTTGACAGATCTAATCTAAATCATCTGTATGGCGATCGAAATCGTGAGCATCAACATATAGGTTTCGGATCCAAGTGGTAGCATCAGGTCCTTTAGCTATTGGTGGAAATTACACTAGACCAGGCCTTTTCTTTTGCCTTTTAAAAAATCAGGTTTTAATGTTTTTTAATCAAAAATCAGGTTTTAA
>CAIGRF010217852.1:30865-41580 GCA_903798235.1 Fraxinus ornus
CCTGAACTACTACGTGGCCAAAATACTTTCCTTTCGAATCGTGGACTTCAATTGTCAAATCATCTCCAAACCCTTCTGGCAAGCTGTATTCAATTGTCAAATCATCTCCAAACCCTTCGGCAAGTTGTATTCAAGTGGGAATGAAATTTAACCATTCAACTCTATGAGATTGAAGAATATGTAACCAGATTAAAGAGAAAAATGTTACATACAAAACATGAGTTTTACCAAATCCTGGCTGCATTCGAGATAGAAAATAAGCTAAAAAAACTGTTAAAAAAATAAATTTTTTTTTTGGTTTTTTTTTTTCAGTGGGGGCGGCCGCCCCCGTTGGGCCCTTCGTGGGTCCGCCCCTGGTTAAATGAGGACTTAATTTTATCACGACTGGATTGTCGAACTTCAATTTAGTTTTCAAATTTCACCACTCTTTACACATTTCAAAGCCTATCATCTCGAAATCATAGAAATAACTTAGTTGACAATCATTATCATAACGTAATCACTATGTGATACCCTAGACAAAATTGGTAAAATGGCTAAGTGTTTAAATTAAAAGGTTAAAAATAACATTTTCTTTATAATTTTAACACTTTTGTAATTGACGTAGTGGTAAATTGACATGTCATGCAGAGAATAACCGAAAAATTTATTGTGGCATAACAGCCAATTATCTAATTATCGAAAGGAGGCGAAATTTGAAATCGAATTAAAGTTCATAGTTACCTATTTTGAAATCATTGAAGTTCAGTGGCCTAAAACGAAATAAAGTTTAATAACCTAAGATTTTGCTCATGTCAATAAAATTTATCCTTTGTTCTAATTTGATCACTCAAACTTGAGAAAAACTTAGGAGATCGGCATTCGAGAGGATTTGAATATTCAAGAGTTTAAGATATCGTATTTTAAGTGAAGGATCTTATCACGTCTACGGACGAAAGGTTTTTTTTTTTTTTCTTTTTTTTTTTGGGTGGGGCACAACAAGAGTAATTCACCCATTTGAGCCATGTCTCTATTTAATTCTTGGGAGCAGGCTAGCAGCATTTACTACACTTCCTTGTCGGGTAGCGTTGGTAATTGAGGGGCCACAAATTATGCTTGTGGTTGAAATTTGTTACAATCTTTGCATGGCCACTTACCCACTCTCCCATTTACTCTCTCTTTCCCCAAATTTTAAACCAGTCAGCTCTCCTAAATTCTTTCTCTCGTCCCTCTCTCTAAAAAGGTATGCATTTCTTCGACTGCTCACTTTCTCATTGTCTATGCTTTGATTTCATGTGTGGGTTTTCTAATTTTGTGATCTGTTCTTCAAATATTTGTGGGTTTTGTTTAAAACAGTTCATGTTATTTGAAGTTTAGTGATTGTATTTAGATTATCACCGACATTTTTTTTTCTGGTAGAGTGTCACTGTGTCAGAATTAGTTTGAAAGATGTACAATTAAGCAGAGCTTAGGTGATCACGGTAGCTCAATTTGAAAAAATAGCAACAATTTCCAATGGAAAAGGTTTTTTTTCGTCTTTTTAACTGTAAAGAAGAAAAAAAGTAGATATGTCTGTAAGTGATAATATTTAGCACCTGTTTTGAACTTCACCTTTTTTCTGGCCCTATTCATTCCTGAGAATAACTAGCTAATGGGGTGGGAAGGATAAGTTCTGAAAGTAATTAATGAGAATGAGCGCTGACACTAGTTTGAGTTGGTATATACAATGAATTCGCATACAGGCTAATGTTTGTGTAGTGATTTCAAACTATGCCTATGATTAGGGAAGTATGATAGACAATTATATATGCTGATCAATATTTCAAGTGTGATTTTATTTATTTATGTTTTAGCACCATCAGGCATTTGACTCGCTAAAATACAGAAGCTCTTTTGCTGAAATGACTCACTGTGACAAGCCTAAAGTTTGATCCTTGTATTGATAAACTTGAGGTTCCTTTTGGCTCGATTTGAGAGAATGATTATAAGATTGTAAAGTATAAATGTAAGATAGTAGAAAATATACATAGTTATAGGAGATTGGCCTCTTTTGGTTCTTTAAGAACAAACACTATTGATCCGAGAAAAGGAAAGTAAAACATATATTGCCGGGTAGACTCTTGGTGTGAGCAATCATTCTGCAAACACGAGGAATTCCTTGCACCAAAATTGTCTAAGAAGCACTGTACATGTGATTACCATTTGACCTCAAAATTTGTTGAAGTTATGCTCATGAGTAGTCTAATTAATACCAGCACGTTTATCTTTATTAATAGAAAGGTACGTACCAAAACAGCATCAACAATTCTTGTTACAGCTTCAATATTAAAAGCATGATAATGTGATGCACCATATTTAGCATAAAATCATTTATCTTTTTTCCGTATTAAATTTGTGTAGGACCTTATGCACGAAATATTATTCTGTATATGCCTCACTCTCTTTTCAATTTTACAGTCTCAAAATTTTGCTGGAAAAATTGTAGCTTGGATAATTTGTTTTGTGTAATAATTCTCTCTGCATCACTTACAAAACCACATTGAAACTAGAGCTTCCATCAAAGATAAGAACACTATGGCTAAGCCGAATGGGTTTATTCATTCTTCTGTCAAGTCACCACAGCATCCTAAGTTATATGCCAAACAAAGCAATGGACGTCTCTCCGTGTTGAAACCGAAGGTATCTAATAACGGATTCTGGCATTTTGGTGGAAAACTAAAGACTTTGATTGGATCCCGTGGATCTTCTTTTTTATGTCGATCAACAGAAACACGCAATACGGAAACAAAAGAGTATGTGAGACACTATGATGATTCTTCAAACATATCCAGGTATAGGAGCTCTAATATAAAAAAGCATGTATGGATTCCTGTTGATCACGCTCATGACTATGCAATAAATGAAATCATTAAATGATTAATAGCATTTATTTAACTGTTAAGTCTCAGACAACTATTCCTGCTAATGATTTTTCATACTGATTTTGTTGTTCTCAATCTTGATAGGTTGGAAGAACTTGCGTCATGTTAGACTAGTGTTAGTTCGGTACCAGTAAAGAAAGATATAGATTTCTTTTCACACACACATTTCCCTTTCCAAATAATTTTGTCTTGTATGTGTTGCAGAATGTTCTGGACTTCTGGTTCATTTGTATCATCCACTAATACATCACATTTACATTCGTCAAATCATCCCAAAAGACAAATCTCTGGATGACCATATTCTTCTTCCAATCTAAAATTACTAATTGATCTTCAAGGGCTCAAAGGCATGTAAATTTAGTAAAAAGGTTAAGCTTTATAGACAGGCTTAACATTTTATTATTTAAACATGACATGTTCTGAACTTCAATTATAGTAAACATTTCATTTGTTTGTCTGAACTGGAGCATCTGAGATTTAGTAGATTGGGGATGCTGTTAGGCAGGGGATGTACTACTTGCACACTTACTTATAAGCTCACATACAAAATCACATTTAAACCTCACTTTTCTCATATTCATTTTGTCTCTTGGAGTGAAATCCTGATTCCTAATTCATTCAGGTTGACAACAGCATGGATCTATCTCATCATCATATTTGGCTAGTTTTTAAGTTTGGATATATCATTTACATGTGACATTTATATGATGATACAGGTAGATTTCCACGGTTTCTATTTTGTATGCTTGCTTGAGAGGCCTTGAGACCTTAAGTGCAACACCTGTTTGCCACCAAAAAAATTATTTCTTTTTCCTAAATTTTTCTATAGATCAGGTTTCACATTTAGTTGATTTTGAATCTTATATTCTTTTATGCATCAGTGGTCAAGCTGGAGATGAGGATCTCATTGAGACAGGAAAGAATATTACTTTAAGCCAAGGATTAGCTGAAGCATGCAAATTTGTCTGTGAGGATGCAAAATTTGTTAATGAAAGGGCTAAGAATGACATTGTATTGCTCTCCCGGTGAGTAGTTTGTCCAATTGAACTTTTTTGTTTTTATTCAAATAACATCACAGAGGTGGGAAGAACATGAATTGCCATTGGATTTTATTCCTGTTCCTTTTCTGTCCAGTTTGAACACCTTCACCATTTTTGTTGAAGTTGTGCTTATACAATACAAAAGACAAATTTAAATGATAATACCTTAAACCTTTCGATCAATGCAAAGGTCCTGGGGAAGTCTTGTTGCCACTGTATTAAGCTTGGAAAAAATGAACGCCCAGTACACATGAGGCCCGAGGGGTGTTTTGGAGATAGGATGGCAAAATTCCTGCATCGTGCCGTCCAGAAATCCCCGAACCTGCCTTGAATCCTTTTATTGTTATACTTCATATGATTTTTATGTTTTTCAATTTAAACTGTATTTGAAAATATTAAAAATGAATAATTTATTAAATGGGATGGTAGGCGGGAATTTTTAAATCCTTGCCCCACCTCCCAAAAATCCCCTACACAGTGAGATGGTAATGGCTGCCCCTCCCGACCCTGCCCTATTGCTATCCTTAATTGGAGACTATATTTAAATGATATACAAGTGATTCTCTCTAATGAATTGAGCTTTTAGATCAAGTTGTTCAACAATTCATTTAGTATATATCAAGACAATAATTTAAAAATAACCATTCACGTGGAATACATGCTAATAATTTACTATTTTTAAATAGAAGCATAAGGAGGTTGGACGCTCGTGCACGTCAAGATGTTGCTTTTCTGGGTTCAGAGTTCCTTAAGCTTGATGGTAAAAATTTTCGGACTATATTATCTTGAAACTTTATCAAATGATTCTGAAATATGCTGTGCTATAATTCAAGTTTACTTACTGCTGCAACCAAATTATCCTGCATTTTCTCTGAAGCATTTGACATGATGGTTAATTTGGTTTGGAGTATTCAGTTATTGCTGTCTCTTGCATTGGAGCAAATCAAATTTGTCCATACAATCAAAATTTTAGCCAATTTAATATTCCCTAGTCTACGAGGAAAAAGTATTGTCTACCTGAAAAATATAAGAATAAGCAACAAGAACTGGAAATTTGTTAGTGAGCGGTGGAGATGGAAAAGATTAAACAAAATGTTTTACTTGACTATGATTCATCATCTAGATTATTAACTTCTTCTTTGGTAGCACGAGCTAGAGAAGACACCGAGAAAATTGACCACGATGTGAAGAGGAGAGCTGAAAGGCTTCATCATGTTGCCATTGTAAGTATTCTTCTTCAAAGAATTGTTGATAAAAACTTGAAAAGTCATGTGGAAATGATCTTGTCATGATGATATTCTAATTAATCTTGGTTTCTTGTCAGATTCTGAAAAACAAAGCTCAATCTAGATTGAAATATGCTGCTGACAAGCACTGGAGTGATGGTGCCTTAGAGGTGCCCTTTCGTAATTGCTACAATCTTCATGCATAACTTTACTTAATTATAGTATTGTTTGCTTATCTATCTAATCCAAGTTTTAATTAGAAAGTTTCTTCATTGGTTTGTTTTATTCAATACGTTTCTTATACTGTGGCAAATCCCTTTTCCATTTTCTGCATTCAATTAGCACGATGTGTTTTAACAAAGGAGATTCAATAATTATCTATTTGAGATGTATTATACATCATAAAATTTTATCACTCTTCTAAGTTTTCTAGAGATGGCACTGGTTTCGATAAAGGAAAATTGTTTACTCTTTTAAGCTTCCCATGATTTGCACTTGATTAATGCTTCATCATATGCATTAATAATTAGCTTGGTTTCTGATTTGCTTCCTCGCTCATTTTCAAGGCTGACACCTGATATTTATTGTGTATTTGATAAATTGAATGCGAGTATTGATGCTCAATCGCTTTTATTTAAATCTATTATCACTTGTGATTTCCCTCTTCTTTCTTACCTGAATTGTGGATGTTCTTCTTTCTTAACTGAATTGTGGATGTTGGGGCTTTTTCTCGTGTTTGTGAATTTTTTGTTGTTTGATCCAAATGCACTTAAGACCTACCTCTCTTGCTCATATTCAGGCTGATTTGAGGCGGGCAGATTTTGCCGCCAAGCAACGTGCAATGGAAGATGCCTTCATGGCTTTGAACGTATTATCATCAGACAACACTTCTATGTTTGCATTACTCAGTGAAGCAAAACTCTCCTCCAGTTCTTTTAGCCTTACCCACTTTTACTAACCGCCAAGAGAGTTCATACTTTTGTTTTCTGGATTTGCAGCTTGTCAAAAACATACATGATAGGATGGTGAGAAAGATGTACAGAGTGTAAGTTTCCACAATACTATATTTTCCCAGTCATAATGTATAAAAATGTAAATCTAGCCTTCACGTATTTACTGGTATTCAGTTCTCCATACAGGAAGAACAGTTCTATAAATGCTAGTGAGACGACAGGACGTATAACACTGGAAAAGAATGGGAAAACCCTTGACTTCATAGAGGTGTCTGCTGATCGTATTAATGCCATGCAGGTTTCTCTTATGAGTTGTTGAACTTACAATATATTCGTGAATGAAATACTTCACATAGATATTTTTTATGTCGGTTAATACAGGAAGCTTATTGGAGCATGGCTTCTGCACTTTCGGAAGCTGATGGAATTGACTATACTGATCCTGAAGAGGTCCTAGTCGAATGAATGCATACTTCAAGTCTTTTCATGTCTGTTGGAACTTTAGGCTTCTTCTACTTACTATGTTCTGTTTGGAACAGCTGGAGTTGTTGGTTGCGACCCTTATTGATCTCGATGCAATGGATGGCAAAAGCAGTGCATCTCTATTGGCGGAGTGTTCAAGTTCTCCTGATGTTAATACCAGGTAAAATACTACTCTGTTATTGCAATAATAGAAATTTAATCTAATTGATATCTCCCTACTAATTATTCTTTGTGGTTGAACTTTAAAAAACTTGTACTTTATGCATTTCTTCTCTTCGCATAATACCTGAACTAATCTCCATTTTATAATATTAGTTGTTGATATTTTGTATGTTTTCATGCCTTTGTGTTGATTGGCTGTTCGCTCGGATGGCTTATAATTGATTTTCTTAATCATCTGTCATCGCCTTAACTTGTATCCATGACCCCAAAAAACCCATCAACCGACTCGCTACAATTTTCTCTATTACATTTCATACCCCCCCCCCAAGCCAAATAGACGTTATAGCTTTCTCTATGCTCATTCATGTGTCACTAACCAATTCCATTTTGTTTCGTCTTTCTTTCTCAATCTTGTATTGTCACCTAGGAGTCATGTCTGCCTCTTTTGAGTTCTTCCAATTTCTTATTTGTCTTGACTAGATATTGTTCCAGTGGTGCATTTTTCATTAACGTTACCCCTTACTCTCTGAAGAGCTTAATTGTTGAATCAACAATCAGTAATCGGCAGTGCCTTTAATATGATGCTTCGAGATTGAAAAATCGGTAATAATCAACAAATTGAGTAGTTCACGAGGATAGGTACACAAGCATGATAATTGAGGTAGATGACCATAGATTGCCTAAGGCCCTAAACCACTCTCCACTGGAGAAGAATAAGCGTGTGTTTGGCAAACCATATTAGACTGGATATGGATGGTTTTAAAATAATTCAATGTTTGATATCCAAATTAAATTAATCTGGATAACTTCTATCATCTGGACACAACCTGATAACTTTATATATAACGGAAGCAAGGTTAAAGGGTGGATTTGGCATCTCTACCCCCAGATGAATGCTGGATCAGGGGCAATTTGCTGTTGGTTTTCATCTCTGAAAGGAGTTGATGGATACAGAGTAACGGCTAGAGTTTCACTGAAAAACCTCAGTTGACCATTTGGATTGCTTTGACTTAGAGCACGTTTGGGAAAAACTTGTTCATTTTCTTATAAACCCACAAAATGAGGGACCCACTCATTTGTGGCTTTTAAGATATCATAAGTAGCAGAGCCCCAACTTATGGCATCTTATGACCCACAATAAATGAGGGTCCCACACTTCGAGGACTTATAAGAAAGTCAATAAGTTGCTCCCAAACATGCTCGCCTTTTTCAAAGTGCTACAGCTTGTATTTGGGAAATCCACTGGGTGTGGGGCTAGTGTTTTGTGGATGATTGGATAGTGTGATAGAGCTAGTGAATAGCTTGGTACAACTCTGACATTGGTCTAACATGGCGTAGCGCCAACACTATACAATAGCAGACCACCTTAAACTTACCGACCTTCATCTTATCCACCCTAATACATTATGGTGATCCATGATGATTACAATTAGATATAAGATAACATTCAATACTAATCAGATTTACCTCTAATAAAAGATATAGTGCACTACTCTGTGTATGCCTATACAATATCGTTTGGAGAGTTTTAATTTTCTGTCATGTGACATGTTCTTATTTACTTTTGCTGAATAATATTTTTCATTAACTGGATTAAAGAAAATGTAAAAGAGGCTTTCTCGCACTTTTTTTGTATGGATGAAAGAACAGTGCATCTTGACTCCATGCTTGGAGAAGTTACAGAAAATTTGGAATGTAGTTGTCTTTGTATTATTTGAAACTAAAGTGAAGTTCTCACCTATTGAACTGTGTGGAATAATCGCACTATGCACTAATTACCAGGGATAGGCCTAATTAGTTGTATATTTAGGCAGGGACATGCTAGACATTTTATACATGTACAAGAGTATTAGTTCATCCTAATATTTCTATATATAAATGATTATTTACGGGCTGTTTTTAAAGTGTTATAGACTGAGAATATTCATGAAATCAGCATTGTAGTCCTTTCTTCTTCATAGCGAAAAATTCTGCCGTGGCGAGTATGCTAACTCTCCCACTCCATGAACCACTATAAATTTGTGGGTTTACTGACACGCGTTAGTATTGCTAGCTGAGTAGGGTTATGGCTAAATCCTAACATCACCCTGACAATTCAAATTTCTAAATTTACTAAATTTCTCTCTTCATGGATCTATGGTTTGCAGGAGAGCATTAGCTAACGCATTATCAGTTGCGCCATCCATGTGGACTCTTGGTAATGCTGGCATGGGAGCTTTGCAGGTAGTGAAAAAAACTTCCTAAGTCCTTTTGGCCTTATCGGATTTATTTTCCATCCTTCAAACCATCATAAAAGTGTAAACTACATTGCAGAGACTGGCAGAAGATAGCAACCCTGCAATTGCTGCTGCTGCATCAAAAACTCTTTATGAATTGAAGAAACAATGGGAAATTGAAGAAGGAGATAGCTGGAGATTCATGATGAACCAAAGCCTACAGGAGGAGGAAGAAGAAGAAAATGATGATACAGAAACAGGCTAAAAACTCATAGCCATATAATGTAGATATTTGGAAGGGGGAACTGAAAGATTTCTAGGTTAATCACTAATCAACAAAAATAGTTATGTAGGAATAATTTGATAGTTGAAAACTTTTTTTATTTAAATCATTTATAAAGAAAGCAAAGCAAACTCAGCATTTCTCCTTTTATTTCATCTGGCTTGTACATTTCAATATACTATTCTATAATCCCTCTTCTATTAAAAGGGGGAATCCTCATTTTACTATTCATTTATGACGTATTTCTTTATTCCCATTTTACCCCTTTTTCATAAAAAAAAATTATAAAAATCTCTGCGAAAAAAACTTTGCCGACTTATTTGTTTAAAAAAATATCTGCAAACCGACTTATTCACGCTGTATGTATTTTGCCACTTCCTACACTATG
This sequence comes from Fraxinus ornus, assembly GCA_903798235.1. Lineage (NCBI taxonomy): Eukaryota > Viridiplantae > Streptophyta > Magnoliopsida > Lamiales > Oleaceae > Fraxinus > Fraxinus ornus. The sequence goes on from CAIGRF010217852.1 coordinate 40,517, forward strand.
CATGCAAATGCACTAAATGCAATTGCGATGACACAGTTTCCTCTTTCAAAGAACAAAGAAATTATTCGACTTTTCCTCGCTTTATTTCAGAAGTGCTGTGAAGTAGCAAAACAATCTCCATCGGGTAAGGTCTTTTGGTTTTTTCAGTTATAGTTCTAGTCAATTCGACTTTTCCTCGCTTTTTTTCAGTAGTGCTGTGAAGTAGCAAAACAATCTCCATCGGGTAAGGTCTTTTGGTTTTTTCAGTTTTAGTTCTTGTCTGATACTATGTAGGCTTAAAATTATTTTTTTCAATTTTAGTTTTTGCATGATATTACTTAGAATTTTATACAGAAGATGATAAAAATTAATAGAGAGCAGTGAAAGAAGAGTATAAAGAAATCAAAAGAAGAGAGAAGATGAAAGAGGAAGGAAAATGTCTAGACGGAGCAAAAGCTCCTTGGTGGACGGAGAGTGCACAGATAGAGGCAACCTCTCCGTGCGAGCACAGAGAGATAATTAATATAAAAAAATTAAGAAACTCTCCAAGCGCGCACGGAGAGATAATTCATTAAAAAAATAATTAAGAACCTCTCCGTGCGCGCATGGAGAGACACTCTCTGTGCGCGCAAGGAGAGTATTATTATTTTTCTTTATTTTATATATGACCATTAAAATAAAAAATTATTTCCAACAGATAAACGAAAATTATAATTTCCTTTCGGGGGCAACCCCACGAGGGGCGCTGCCCTCTCGACCCTCGCGACCTGACCGGACAGATCGATCCTCGCCGGGGCATTGCCCCCAAATCTCCATGAGGGGCGCTGTCCCCGCGACCTAATCGGGTAGGTCAATCCTCGTCGGGGGCGTTGCCCCCGAACCCCCACAAGAGGCGCTAAGTTATTTTCTTCTTCTTATCGCTAGATTTCATGACCTACATCTTATCTGCATTAGCAAAATACATAAAATAGCAGTGTTCTAAAATTCTCGAAAATGCGCCGCCTAGGCGTGCCTAGGCGCGATGCGTGGTGAAAACGCGTCGAATTCGGCAATGCGTGTAAAAATGCGTTTTGTCCAAAAATGCG
>CAIGRF010217857.1:19275-35887 GCA_903798235.1 Fraxinus ornus
CGGTCCCAAACCCGGATAAAGGAAGAGGATTTATCTTTTTCTTTTAATTGTAAAAAATAAAAATATTTTGAAAAATGTATATTTAAAAAATTGTTTACAAAATGTGTTTATATATATTTTTCTTTAGGTTCTCATTTCTCAATAAATAAAATTTTGTTCTTATTGTTTTAAAAATTAAAATTGTTTTCAAAAATGTATATTTAAAAAAATAAAATAGATAATGTTTGTGTTTTTGTATATATAAATATTTTAAGTTTAGTAATTTAGTAGTTTATAAATTATAGTTATTATAATAAAAACAATTGGACGAGCCATCGAGCGGCTCGCCCAAGGCACGAGCCGAGCTCGCCCAAAAACCAATGAGCCGAGTGGGTACTCGGCTCGTGGTTCACGAGCCACGAGCTTGGCTCGTGCTTGCTCGTCCGAGTATGGTCGGTTCGACCTATTGCCACCTTTAAACCCACCGATCAGACTATTGACCCACTGGTTCAATCAATAACTTGAGACCTAGTAACTTGTTCGAATCAGATCTAATAACTATGATACGTTACTTTCTCTGCATGCAAAGGAATAATAAACACATATTTAATAGACAATATTAAACATAATTGACAAAGTCCTCCACTTGACATTTAATAATTGCTTAATGCTTCATAATTGGAAAAATAATATAATTAAGTCAAATATAGAAAACCATTATTCTCTGTCTAGTTACTTCAAGTTCCATAATGAGACAACGTAAAACTAATTAATAATAGACGATTTTATAAGGCTATTAAAACAATTGGGTGCTGCTATTTTATGTTGGAATTGGTGAAGTATAAACTATGGAAACATGACTTTTGTGTTAAATTCGATCAAATATTTGGACTTGATTCGATAGTCAAATTATGAAAATAAATAAATTAACTTGTTCTACTCGTCGAGTAGAACATTGTGGTATATTTGGAATCTCCAAACCAATTTCGGGTGAATGAGAAATTACGGTCTAACGTTGGAAGGAAAGAGAGGAAAATGGTTGGAAATTTGTCCAACTCCGTCACTCGCCTAGCGCTTGAGCGAGGAGGCTGTCGCTCGAGCGACGAAGTCTCTGTTTCGACGAGTGACGCAAGGACGACAGACTAGCGACAGTAAAAGCTGTGACCCTTGGCAAATGTTGCTGAGTTTGGGGTATAACACTTCACTCACATCATTTCCTCCTCTATAAATTAGATCCTTGGGATGCAATCATAGCATAACATTAAATTCATCTTTTCCTTACCTAAATTTTTGTATTAAAATCTATTGTTTCCCTTTTCATTTAAGGAGTACAAAAATCAAACTTCGATTCGTTGTTCTTGTGTTTTTGATGTGCTACTAACACAAGAAGATCATCGTTGTATCTTGGAAGTTGATTGCCATTATCCGTAAGTGTCGTTACAGGGCAAATTCGACTTAAGGACAAATAGTTCAACTCTTGCCTTGATTCTGCATACATTTTTTTGGCGTTGCTTTGACATTCATTTTCATTTGGTATCCTTATCGTTACTCTGTCAAACTTTTGGTAAAGTTGGTAATTTGATATGATTTAAAGCCATCACTCAAAGCCATCGTTTTGGTCAACATTTTTAAGTCGAGTCTTTCGTTTGAGTGATAACTTTATTCTAGTCTTGTATTCAGTTAAACTGATTTCGCTTTAATTTAACTTCTTCTACTCCTTCTCGAATTTTGACTTTTGGTTGATCTTCAGTTTTGTTTAAACAAAAATGAATACGTTTAACAATACTGATACCTCTTCGAATGATACTTCGAATATGGGAACTTCGGAAGGAATGTTACCTAACTTGGTTCCTACTGTTGTGATTTCTCTGGTTGCGGTTGCCCCTACTACTGTTCATACTAATTACGTTCCACATGGAGAGAAACCAGAGAAGTTTAGTAGAATTGATTTCAAGAGAGGCAACAGAAATTGTTGTTCTATCTCACGACCCTAAACTTGGTAAAACTCTTGAAATAAGATGCTCCAGCCGTACAATAAGGGAAAAATAATAGAAGATCATTGATTGCATTGGATGCTTGAAAACGTTCCGACTTATTATGCAAAAACTATATTTTTAATTGGTTGACAACAATGTGTAAAGTTCCATGAAATCTGCAAAGGAATTATGGGAATTCTTGGAAATGAAATACAAGACTGAAGACGCGGGAACTAAGAAGTTCATTGTGGGGGAAATTCTTAGACTAAAAATTGATAGATTCTAGAATGGTCATCATTAAAGTTCAAGAATTCTAAGTTATACTCCATGACATTCACGCCGAGAATATGTCTCTAAATAAATCATTTTAAGTGACTACAATTATCGAGAAACTTCCACCCATGTGGAAATACTTCAAAAATTATCTCAAACATAAGCGCAAGAAAATGAATATTGAATAACTTATTGTCCGGTTGAAAATTGAAGAAGATAACTGAAATTCGGACAAGTGTGTTGGAAGTCATATACCACAAGGTAAGGCTAATGTGGTGAAATCCTATAACAAAAGCAAGAAAAGAAAGCATTCCATCAAACAATCTAAGAAGAATGGAAAAAGGTTCAAGAGCAATTGCTATACTCATGGAAAGGCCGGACATCGATCTGTTGATTGTCATAAACCTAAGAAGCAAACCCAAGTCAATATCACTGAATCTGATGCAATATCTAATAGCATATCAGATATAAATTTGTCGGCTGTTATTTCAAAATGCAATAATGTTGGAAATCCCATAGAATGATGGGTGGATATGGGTGCTACCCATCATATTTGTACCGACGAAGGAATTTTCTCATCCTACACTCAGATTGATGGTGAGAAATTATTCGTGGGAAACTTTCAAGTTCAAAGGTTGAAGAATAAAGCAAAGTTATTTTGAAGATGACATCTTGCAAAGAACTTAGCCTTAATAATGTTCTTCATATGCAGGATATTCACAAGAACTTAGTGTCGGGTTCTTTGTTAAGTAAAAAATGGGTTTAAACTAGTCTTTATATCAGATAAGTTTATACTTACTGAAAATAATATGTATATATGCAAGAATCATGTAAAGGATGGATTATTCAAGATGAATGTCCTTACCATTGTACCGAATAACTCAAGGAATAATATATCTTCTTCTGCTTATATTATTGAGTCGTCTAATTTATGACATCATAAATTAGGACATGTAAACTTTAATTATATACACAAACTAATGAATTTAAGTTTACTACCGAGTATTCATTTTAATACAAATGAAAAATGCGAAATTTGTGTAGAAGCTAAGTTAGCTGAAGCGTTGTTTCATTAAATCGAACGTAGCACAACACCTTTAAAACTTATTCAGATATATGTGACTTAAAGTACGTCAAAACAAAATGTGGTAAAAAGTATTTCATCACGTTTATAGATAATTATACAAGATACTGCTATGTATACTTGTTGAAAAGTAAAGATGAAGTTTTGGAAGTGTTTAAACACTATAAAACTGAAATTGAAAATTAATTTGGAAAAATGATAAAGGTGATTCGTAGTGATCGAGATGGAAAATACGTTGCACCGTTTGAAGAATTTTGTTCAGAATATGAAATTATTTATCAAACAACGTCATACTCAAGTCAATCTAATGGTGTTGTTGAACGCAAGAATTGAAAACTTAAAGAAATGATGAATGCAATGTTGATTAATTCAAGCTTACCTTAAAACTTATGGGGGGAAGCTATACTTTCGGAAAATTATATCCTTAATAAAATACCACACAAGAGTAAGAATGAATCATCTTATGAGTTATGGAAATGTCGTAAACTTTTCTACAAATATCTTAAAGTGTGGGGGTGTTAGGCAAATATACAAATATCTAAACCTAAACAAGTAAAAATTGGACTACAATTGATTGTGTCTTTATCGGATATGCAAACAATATCAATGCATATCGATTTTTTGTTCATAAATCTGAAATACTTGATGTATATATAGGTATTATCAATGAATGAAAAAATGTTGTATTCTTTGAAGATATCTTTCCTTATAAAGAGAAAGAAGTAGGCTCATACAAATGAATTTACGATACTGCAATTGGAAATTATCAAGAAGAGAGTAATCATCAAGTAGGTGAAGAACCAAGGCACAGTAAAAGGTAAAGGATTCATAAGACCTTTGGTCCAAATTTTTTAACATATTTACTAGAAAATGATTTGAGGACATCTAACGAAACAATGCCCTCACTCGAAGCTCCTTTTTGAAAAGAAGCAGTTAATAATGAAATTGAATCCATCATGAATAACAATATTGAGAATTGGTTGAACTTCCTCTAGGAAACAAAACTTTAGGCTGCAAGTGGATTTTCAAAAAGAAATTAAAATCGGATGGATCAATAGACAAGTATAAGGCTAGACTAGTAGCCAAATGATATAAATAAAATGAATGACTAGATTTCTCCTAATTGAAATTGCTGCGTTGCATAATCTTGAAATACCTCAAATGGATTTTAAAACGGCATTTTTGAATGATGAATTAGAAGAAGAAATATATATGGAACAACTTGAAGGTTTTATTGCTTCAGGAAATAAAAATAAGCTGTTAAGCTTGTAAAATCATTGTATGGATTAAAACAAGCACCAAAGCAATGGCATGAAAAATTTGACAAAGTTATGTTGTCAAATGATTTCAAAATTAATGAATGTGACAAATGTGTTTACATTAAAACCACACATAATGGATACGTGATCATAAGTCTATATGTTGATGATATGATAATCATGTGAAATAATTCAAACATTTTTACCTCGACTTAGAAAATGTTGATAAAATATTTTGACATAAAAGATATGGGAGTAGCTGAAGTGATATTAGGGATTAAAATATCTAAAACTTTTGACGGTTTGTCATTGTTTCAATCACACTATGTTGAGGCTATACTTAAAAAGTTTAAGGCGTATGGCGATAAACTAGTTAAAACACCGGTACACTTAGTTTACACTTAGCCAAAAAAATTGGTGATCTCATATCTCAATTAGAATATTCATGAGTTATGGGCAATTTGATGTATATTACCAATTGCACGTATTATAGGCAATTTACACATAGCCAAGTAATGACTATTAGAAAGCATTTATCCAAGTTCTAAAATACTTAAGACAAACGATTAATTATGGATTACACTATTCAAAATATCCTACAGTATTAGAAGGATGTATCGATGCAAATTTGATATCTAATATAAATGATTCAAACTCTACAAGTAGTTATGTGTTTATCATTGGAGGCGGAGCTATATCCTAGAAATCATCTAAGCAAACTTATAGAGCTCGATCCACGATGGAATTTGTGTTTATTGCTTTAGATAAAATCGGAGAAGAAGTATAATGGCTTCATAATTTTCTCGAGGATATTCCATGTTGAGAAAAATTGGTACATGCGATTAATATACATTGTGATAATCAATCAACAATTGCAAGGGAACAAAATAGTATGTACAATGGTAAATCTCTACATGTTCATCAGAGACACAATACCATTAAACAGTTGATATCGAATGGTACAATCTCAATTAACTACATTAAGTCAAAAGAAAATATAGTGGATCCATTGACGAAAGGACTAACTAGAGAAAAAATATACCATCTTTCTAGGGGAATGGACCTAAAGCCTATCGAAATGAATCAACATAGCAGAAACCCAACCTTGTAGATTGGAGATCCCAAAATTTTGGTTCAATAAGGCAACTAAGTTATGAAAGATTCACTGTAAAGCACTTACTCCTATTCCTACAAACCTAAAGTACTAAAATAACAAATGTATAAGGATAAGTGTATATTTTTAATGATTCATATATCTTGAAGAAGACGAGGTGTATGATACAATACTATAGGAGATCACCTATATAAGTGTGAAGTGGAGCCGCTTCTACAAGAATTTGAGGCTTGGTTCTGATTCTGCTGTTTATCTGTCGTTGCCTTCGTCGTTGTTCGGCTTAATATGGCACGCGACAATGTCTGTGAGGGTGGTGCCTTAGTGGTGGTTTTTGTTGGATTTGTTGGTTTTTGGGGTGGATGTGATCTATGACGGTGGTGTCGTGATCTGTGATGGTAGTGTCGTGGTGGTGGTTTTTCATGTTTTTATTGCTAGGGTGGTTTTTGTTGGCGGTGGCGATGGCAGTGTCAATAATGTTGTTGGTGGTGGCGGCGTTGTGGTGATGGCGTTGATGATGGTGGTGGTGATGTGGTGGTGGGGTTGGATGAAAGGTGTATGTAACCAACTATTTATGTGTTTGTGACCAACTATTTACTTCTTAAAAGAAACACATAATAGTACTTTATACAATTATCAATGAAAGTAACAAAATATTTCTTACCACCTTTATTTTGAGCATATTTCAAATCACAAATGTCACTATATATTAGCTCTAAAGGTGTAGTATTCCTTTGAATAGAGAGAAACAGTGTTTTAGCCAATTTTGCTTCAACACACACTTCGCATTTATGATTCGATCGATCTTAAGCACCGAAATTAAACTTTGATTCATAAATTTGTGGAAAGATTTGTAATTCACATGTCCTAATCGACTATGCCACAAACAATACAACTCAAGTTTATAAACAGAATGTAGAGTTTTATTCATAATGCCTTGCCTTGGTACAATAGTAAGAATGTTCATTTTGAACATTCCATTACACATGTATCCCTTTCCTACATACATCTCATTCTTAATGAGTACGAATTTATCGGATACAAATACAAGTTTAAAATCATTTTTACTAAGTAGAGACTCAGATACTAGATTCTTTCATATGTTCGGTACATGTTGGGCGTTGTTGAGGACGATTTTTTTGTCGGATGTCATCTTCAAAGTCACCTTCCCTTGTCGTTCAACTTTGGAACTTGCAGAGTTCCCCATGAAGAGTTGTTCTCCATCCAATTTTTGATAATTTGAGAACATCGCCTTATCTGCACACACATGACGGGCATCACTAGTGTCAACCCACCATTCCCTTGAGTTTCCAACGAGATTGCACTCGGAAACAACTTCAGATAAATTCATATCTTGCATCTCTTTAGAAAGGGTGTCTTTTTCAACCATGTTAGCATGTACATTCTTCGTTGATTTTTGACATTCGCTTGAGCGATGTCCGACCTTCCACAGTTGTAGCAGTTTCCTTTGAACTTTTTGGCCTTCTTGGAGTGTCTCTTCACAGTGCCTCACCGGAGAACTTTCGCTTTTTGTTGACAGCCTTCGAGTTGGTTTCAACAAAGTTTGCTCCAAGTTGGACAATAGGCCTTCTTCGATTTTCCTATTGTCTTCTTCGATCCTCAAACAAACAATCAATTCTTCCAAGTTCATTTCCTTACATTTATGCTTGAAGTAGTTTTTGAAATCTCTCCACATAGGAGGGAGCTTTTCGATGATGGAAGCAACTTGGAAAGATTTGCTCAATTCCATCTTCTCGGTATGGATGTCATGTAACAAAACTTGAAGTTTTTGCACTTGACTAATCACTTTTTTGGAATACACCATCTTGTAGTCCAAAAATTTGTCTACTATGAACTTTTTAGTTCCGACATTCTCGGTCTTGTATTTCTTCTTCAAAGAATCCCATAGTTCCTTGATCAAGTTCTTCGAACTATACACTCCATATAGTGTGTTGTCCAATCCGTTAAGGATATAATTTTTGCACAGAAAGTCAAAGCATTTTCATGCATCTAAAGCAATAATCGATTTATGATTATTGTCTCCTTCTTATACCATTGGTGAAGTCTTCTTCAGAAACTTTGCCAGTTTAGAGTAGTAAGATAGAACAACATTTTTTTTTACCATCTCTTGAAGTCCACGCTATTTTTAAATAGTATAGTCAATAGCAGAACCACATTATTTAAACCATTTTGACTCGAAGTAGCCTCAATGGTGGCCATTTTTGCTACACAAATAGAAGTTCAACGCAAATAAATTAAAAGAAGGGAATATCACACGAATATGTATTCCAAAAGATGAAGAGAAAATATTAACAACAACTACAGACACAAAATTTTATCTTAAGATTGATAGCGATACGGGCTAAATATAAGTGCAGGTGAAAGGTTGTTGTATATCGAACAAACAAAAAGAAAAGTTTAATCCGGAGGAGTGTGACTAAACAATATAACAAGGTGATTGGAAATGTAGTATGAAAATTACAAATGAAAACAAAGGGCGACCAAGAAATAAAGAAGAAGAAGAAGAACAATCTAGGCAAGTGATTTTCACTCTTTTCTTAAGATAAAATTGTCCCGCAATGGTACTCACGGTTCACGACACTTGTCTCCCAAGATACAACGGATTCAACTTGTAGTAGAAGCACTTCAAACCACAAGTTACAGCGAACTTTCGATGGAGTTTCTCTCTACAAAGAAGAAAACGGGTTTTGAATGAATTTGGAAGTGATTTGCAAGAGTTTTTATGCAATACTCAACGTAAATATGGTATGGGATGCCTAATGGACATCCAAGGTCCTATATATAATGGATGAGGGGTTGTGAATGAGGCGCCGCGCTCCAAACTTCAGCAACTCTTGCCAAAGATCGCACCATTCACTGTCGCCAATGCCTCGCTTGAGTGATAAAAACAGTGACTTTGTCGCTAGCTTATCACTAGCATGTTGTTGGCCTGTCGCTCGAGCGACAGCCCAACGATAAGCTAGCAACAGCCTTAGTCAATTTTTCAGGCAGCTTCCTCTATTTTCTTCCCAATTTTGGACCGCAATTTCTCATTCATCCGGAATTGATTTTGAGATTTCAAATATACCACGATGATTTACTTGATGAGCAAAATAAGTTGGTCTATTTATATTTGTAATTTGGCCATCGGATCAGGTCCGAATATTTGGACGAAATTTACACGAAAGTCATTTTTTCAAAGTTCTTGGTTTTGACATTTAACCAAATTTTCAATCTTCTAAACCAATTTCCAACATATTGTAAAGAATATATTGGATAGGACTGCAGTCTGCAGATGAGAAAAACAAGTTCAAATCCTGGCACATAATGATATTTCAAAATAAAACACACTGGTTACAGCAAGCATAGTTATATTGATGCTGAAGAAACTAAAAACACCACATAAAGGAAATGACTATAGTTTCCACATTCTCTTGGAAGACTGAACTATGTCAGAGGAATACTTTCAATGTCTGCAGACATCTATAATCCAACTGAGCTGCTTCTTCATATAACCTGCTTTGCAAATTATAAAAGAATGTTGCAAGTGATATCAATTAAACTGCTTTTCTTTAAATTTTTGTAGCATTGTTTTTTTTCTTAACGGTGAATATGTAATGAGAGTTTATAATTTTACTTGTAAATGGTATCATCTGCATGCTTGAATTGGTCTTGAGTGGACTAGTGCTGCTGAACTATTTGCCTGATGAGGTTCTCATGGCAAGACTTTTTCGAATGCTTCAACCAGCAATGCAACTTTTCTCTTGCGAGCTGGAGCCAGTGTTGTGACTGCTTGTCTGAGTGCATAATCAAGCATCCATTCTTCTGAATTTTTCCTTTCTTCCATCATCTGATGCTTGAGATCAACCTTTTCGGCCTCTGGATCAGGCTCAACTGGTAGATAGTTTGGTGCTCGTGGATTGAATTGTCTTGATTCCTCATCAATTGATCTCTTGCATCTAGCTGTTGCTTTTAGGTTTTTGCAGGTGTCAAATGCATTATCCGATTTCACTAATGCATCCCTCGTCGAGCAGGTGTCCATTTTTTCTGCCTTGGTTGCGTTTGCTACTTCTCTTTGAACCACGTGATCTCCATTTTCAACCACATTGAGCTCAGGCATGCCTAAGCAATCCATGGGAATCAATTCCCTGAAATTATCAGCTTCATTACAATGATTCACCAAGTGGCCCTGATATTCATCGTTTCTTGTCTGAGATTCCTCATCTGATGCTTTTACCCCAGTCGACTTTGCAGCATCAGATTGGTCTTTCACATCTACTCCATTGTCATTATCAGTGGTAGAAAGTTCTGCTTGAATACTACAGTTTTGATCTGTTTCTGGATCTTCACAAATAGGAAGAACGCCTCCATCGAAGGCCTCCCAATCGAGTGGATATATTTTAGCAGCATCAGATTGACACTCTTCTATAATACCAGGGCTGCCAACATTTTCCTCGTACTGCCCTTGCAGATTTCTCGTGCTCACATTATCAGGAACTTCAGAACCCTCCTCGTTTTCATGAATCGAAGTTCCATCTTCTAACATCATGTTGTTCTGTTTCTAATTGGTCTTTCACATCTACTCCATTGTCATTATCAGTGGTAGAAAGTTCTGCTTGAATACTACAGTTTTGATCTGTTTCTGGATCTTCACAAATAGGAAGAACGCCTCCATCGAAGGCCTCCCAATCGAGTGGATATATTTTAGCAGCATCAGATTGACACTCTTCTATAATACCAGGGCTGCCAACATTTTCCTCGTACTGCCCATTCAGATTTCTCGTGCTCACATTATCAGGAACTTCAGAACCCTCCTCGTTTTCATGAATCGAAATTCCATCTTCTAACATCATGTTGTTCTGTTTCTCTTCATTAGTATTCAGGTCCAAAAACTTGATATCGTTCTTATCCTCTTTTGCTGCCTCCAGTTTTTTTCCCTTTTGATCCTGATGAAGAAAAGAAGTAATCTCAATGTTCAAGCTGTCCAGGTATTCATATGAACCTGTCGATTCAGAGCTCCAGCTTTCTTCATCTGCCTGAATTTCATCGAAGCAACTCCTAACATTTTCATCTGGATTGAAAATAGCTTCTTCCTGAATGATGCAGCCATCAACTTCAGATAAATCAACTCCTTTCCGGTCACATTCTTTTAGGCCTTTAAGTGAATAATCATGATGATCATCATCAATATAGAAAGCAGGGTATTTCCCTGCCTCCCGATCCATATCCGAACCATCAGAATCAAGTTCTTCTGATTGAACACTTTGTACGTTTTCTCTTGTGATCTCGGTCAGGCCCCTTGAGCATCCAAGTTTTGTTTTCTCTTCAGCCAAGGAAGGCTTGTCCATTTTCTCGGCTGCTCCAAATTCATCAGGAAAGAACACAGCATCATCTCCGTTTTGATCAAAATTTTCACCCGAATCGCAGTCAGTACAAGGTTCTTCGTCTTCATTTTCCTCTTCCTCTGCCTTTTCATCACTTGTACTCCAATCAATCTCGGTTTTCTCATCATCACCTTCCTTCTCTCCATAGATTTCAACAAAGAAATCCCCATCCTCTTCTTGAATCAGAGGACTAATTGTCGAACGATTTAAATTATCTTGACTCTGAAGTTCCCTATCGAAACTTAGACCATCTCCAGCAGGCTTTGATCGCCTTGGGGACAGACACCTCAGCTTCAAGCCCCTTTGAGTCTTGATCATAAGCCTTCTCGCAAATAAGAACTTCTTCAATGGCGGCACGGGGGCATGCTTATGACCATTCAAAGAACAATAATTATACGGACAGACCTTGATTACAGAGGCCCCCTTTGTTTCTGTTCCTCCAGGATTAAGACTTACGTAACTGGGAAACTTATAATCTTTCAAAGTTGCTGAGCATATTGATCTTTTAACATCTAAATTTTCACGTAATACAACTGGAGAACATTTTTTTGCAGATGATCTTCCTGGTTTAAAGCTAGGAGTTTTTGTCAAAATCCTAGATAACATTCTTGATGAACTCGAACTTTTTCTCCGTGAACTTGTACTCTCAGGACTAGTATTAGGACTTCTTGAAGAACTCACCTGGGATCGTTCCTTTCTTGCCTCAGAGCTACTGGTGGACTTCATGTAATTCGGCGTTGTCGTCAATATGTCCACGGCGCCGCCGAAGCCTGGCTGCTTCTGCTGCGTTGCAAGAGGCGGCGGCAGCAGAGGCTTTCGGAGCTGCTCTTGCCTTCCCATATTCGGCAAACGCAATTTTTCAAAATCTTGACGCTTCATTGATCCTGATTTCTTCATCTTCTTCTTCAAATCTGTTCCTCGATTCTTCCCATCATGTTGCTGCAATTGATCACTATCAGCTTGGAATCCAGTTCCAAGCTTGTTGATCACCTTTCTTTGCACTGTCTTCTAAGGAAAAACATGCAACAAATTTTCAGAAGATTTCTTGGCTTAATGATAGAGACTTCCAGCACTAGAAGAAAAGAAGTTTCCTTTCAGTTTGTCACTTTAGCGGAAAACAATCCACGTAATAAAATATTTTATATGAAAATTTTAAATTATTCTTACTTTTTAAGTGGACATTCTTTAAAAAAAAATAACTATTCAAAATATTATTTTTCATCAATTTATTTTTATAATGGTAGTCAAACGAGTGCTAAATTTCAAGGAAGGGAGATTCCAAGGTTTGGTGTTACTTTTGGACGAATTGGCGGCTTTTTGGATGCATTTTCAATTGATATGATAATAATTTTGAATAGGATAAATTTCACTACTAATTGCAACTGGATATGTAATAGAAAGTTTGAGATTTCTTATTCTCTATTCTCTAATTCAATCTTATCTAATTGGAATTTCCAACCTTTGAACGTTGTAATAGTGAATTCCAACTTTCAATTTTGGACCATGTTTGATGTACATAATTTTTGTACATAAGGATGTCATTTCCCTCACATGGGATGGGAACTAAAAAGACTAAAAAATAAAGTTAAATAAAATAAAAATAGAAAACATACACCACCCCATACTAGGGGTGACAAACGGGTTGAGTGGCTCATCAGCTGAATCTCTCAACTCATCAAAACGACTCTTGGGCTATCGAGCCCAAGCAAGAGTCGAGCGGATTCGCCTCGCCAGCGAGTAGTTGGTGGCTCGCCGCTCGATGACCAAATCGGTCGTTGAACTTACGAAAGTGGCCATTTTGACCACTTTTTTTCCTTCTTCCTTTTACTTTATAAATATCCCAACTCATATCAAAAAAATTTAACACACCAACAACAATTCTTACTCTCTTCCACATTCTACTATATTTTATCTTCAATTTCAATTATTCAATATCAATTATCATGTACAAATTAACAATCTTGTACTTTATTTCTATACTCTTTATTTACTTACTTACTTTACTATACAAACTACAATACGTATTCTATACATAATATTTTATACACCAATTCATTACGATTTATGTTCTTACAATTATCAAATTTCTAAATGTTTATTTGTCATTTCATCTTCATTCAAGGAATCAAATTCTTATATTATCAATTCATCACAAATGGATCTACAATCATTTGTTAAAGGCTTGTTTGGTATTGGAGGCGAATAATCTAAAATGTCGCAAAGTCAATTTCACAATGAATTTGTCGGTCGTAACGAAGTATTCATTCTCGAAAATATTCTAGATTTGGATGCTCATGGAAGTAGTAATCCAATTGATTTAGATGATGTTGATCTTCTCGAAATGGAACGGGAGAAACCAGTTACTCCCGATGCAAGAGGGAAGCGAAAGGGGGAAAAATTGACAAAATGTTGGGAGCACTTTAAATTGGTTTCAATGGGTTGTACGGTCGACAGAATCGTAGAGTACAAAGCAGTATGTAAATACTGTCAAACACGATTGACTTGGCAAAAGGGCATCGGTACCACCTACCTCAACCGTCACTACAATAAATGTGCAGAGAAACATGGGCTTGTTGGTGGCACTCAAACACAACTGTAATTTGGTAGTACAACAGTCGTTTCTGCTTTTACAACACATCGCGTAGATGTATTCGGAGGAGAAAACTCGAATAGGAATGGTGAAATTCATTGCCGATACTGAGTTACCTCTAGCAATAGCGGGCAACCAATATTACGTCTCCTATTTAAAAAAATATCTTCAACCGAGGTATGTTGATGCAAATAGAAACACTCTTTGATCTGATATAATAGAATATTTCCTTAATACAAAGAAACAATTAATTATTGATTTGCAAAAATATGGTGGTGTTATATCTTTAACTTCGAATTTATGGGAAAAAATTAATAAAATAGATTATATAGCTGCAACTGCACACTACATAGACCCACTTTAGTGTATGCATAAAAAGTTTATTACTTTTAAAATAATTGAGTTCCCACATAGTGCTAACAATATATTTAACATTGTCATGAGAATTATTATAGAATATCATTGCGAGAGTAAAATTCGTTTTTTTAAATTTGACAACACTAGTGTTAATAAATCATTTGTTGATAAGTTGTATAGGGTACTGTAGCCCGATTTCGGTGGTTATTTATTTCATGTTCGTTGTATGAGTCATATTTTTTATTTAATTGTGCAAAATGATTTGAAAAATATTAAGAACGAAATTCAAAGTATTAGGGTTGCACTAATATATATAACAATTTCACTTAGTACAAAACAAGGTTTTGAAGAATTTTGTGTTGAATTTGGAATGACAAATACGAAAATATTTGTTAGTTATAGATGAAACTCAACTTATTATTGAAATCATGATTAGATGTTAGCTTTTAAAATTAAATAAATTTTGACAAGTTTTTTTGTCTTTACAAATATTTTATCTAGAGTGTACTATTTCATTAACTGTATGGTACTTGAACGTCTTTATTTCATTGCAAGGACCATTGATAAATATAAAATTTTAATGAAATTATAATTTCTAGGTAATTAAAGTTTAAAAAATATTGGGAAAACTTATCTGAGTTATTTCCTTTAGTATGTATCATGGACCCCCGATACAATTTATCAGGTACTAAATATGTAATTGATCAAATTTCAAAAGTTTTAACTTTAAACACGCTTATCAATTATAGAAACTTAGAACAAATTTTATGCGAAATGTATGAATTATATGCACAACAAGTGGGTGCAAATATTAGTCGGGCACCCGCTGCACCTTCTCCTTTTGCTAATCTTGAAGAAGAGGAATCAGAAATACGGAATTTATGTGAAAACATTAACACGTATAGATATGATGCAGTAGGTTTTTCTAGCATGTCTACCGCATATAATCAAGTATTGGACGTAAGTCCAAATTCATTGCCTACTGAATTAATTGATTACTTTAATCATCATACATCTAGTAATGTATCAATTAGAAGAAGTTCAAAAGAAGTTGAATTCTGACGAAAGTATGATCGACGATAGACAGTGGTATTTGCGACTGCAAAATAACTACTAACACATCTGTAGCACTATAAATTCGAAGTCTACTTTTAGTGCATGTAAGATAGTTCTGTTCGAGGTCAGGAGCCGATTGAACAAAGATATTTTTGAAGGGTTAATGTGCGTGAAGGATTTGACTAAACGCTCATTTCTGACTGCAAGATAAGTATTCCGAAATTGCGTGTCGTTTGATAAATGATATTTAATTTAATCATATTGATAAAATTTGTTATTTCATAAACTATTTTTAATTTTTTTGAAAAAATTGTAGACGAAACAAGTTGTTCGTGTATAAGTTTTAATTTGCCTATTCGAAATTTAAGTAATCGGTTTCAAGCACGGATAAATGAGGAATTTTTTTTTTCTTTAAATAAGAATTTTGACGAACTTGTAGGTCAAGCTCGGCTTGGCCCACAAGCCATGAAAACGAGCTTTGAGTTCTGCTTGTGGTCAATATGCTTGGCTCGGCCCATTGTCAGTCCTACCCGAGACGCTCACGTTGGGCCTTGTGGTTGAATGTTTTCGATTTTTATCTTTTTGCTTTTGTTTTTTTACTTTTTGTTTTTTTACTTTTTGTTTTTGTTTTATTATTTTTATTTTCTCTATTAATTTGTTTTAAATCAAACTAGTACAGTCCATTTCACTCAAAATTTGACTTTCCAAAAGTACTCTCAAGCGCAAACACTAAAAGGTTTTGGACTAGAAAACAAAGCTCAAGTTTGGAACCCCCAGGTGCAATTTACTCTTCTAAATATGGTTAATACGATTAGTTTTTAATTAGTTTAATTTAATTACAATTAATGTAATTAATGCCGTCAACGTTAAGTTAAATTTGGTATTAGTTCAAATAAAATGTTTTGCTGTCAAGTCTAACTCTTCATCTATTTACGAAAACGTTATAAATTAAATAATGTAATGAAAATTAAATATTAAATAAATAATTTTCTTCTCACGTTAATATTCTGAAGTTTATAAAATGCAACTTCATTCTAATTAAATTAGATTAAGAGATTAATGGGTACTAGTAACGAGTTAAAATTAGAATAGTACCTTTGTGGTGATATTTTGACCAATGGCGGAGTGGAGAAAGTAGGCCGGTCTCGGCCGGAAAGGACATGAGCGTATCCTACATAAATATTTATGAATTACTTGGTGGTTACTATTCATAAGCCGAGCCGAGTCAAATGGCTTCATAGCTCGGCTCGGCTAAGCCGTTTAAGTCGTTTTTTTTTTTAAAAAAAACGTTTGATTCAATATTTTTATGTCTCGATTCGGCTAAATCGTTTATTATTATTATTATTATTATTTTTTTTTTTTACGTTCAATTCAATATTTTTATGGCTCGGCTTGGCTCGATTAAGCCAAATGTTGAAGTGCGGTCATGATAAATATATGATCGATAAATTTTACATAAATAAAAAAGTCACTTGGTGGTTACTATTCATAAGTCGAGCCGAGCCAAATGGCTTTATAGCTCGGCTCGGCTAAGCCGTCTAAG
>CAIGRF010217857.1:36602-51916 GCA_903798235.1 Fraxinus ornus
TTAGAAGAACCCTCATACATCATGCAGTGCTGGTAGACAAACATATTCTAGGAAGTAAATTATTTCGATTTTTTTAAATGGATTTAATGTATAGTATCTTTAGAACATGCCGAAAAGATATTCGACGGAATTTATGAAGTTAGGTGATCGTGTGTCATTTTTTTTTTCTTCTATGATAGAGTTGTTGTGTTGTGTTTTTAATACTGATAGAGACCCGCCCCCCAGGGCAAATCTCCGAGTGGCAAAGGGGAGGGCGGTTAGGGCTCAGCGCGGTAGTGTGCAGAGTTCGATTCCCCGCAAGGTGGAATTGGCTTTGTTGCAAGCGGGAGTTACCATAGGGTTAATAGCCCAAGCCTATCCATAAGCTCTTCACCCTGGCTCTTGGGAGGCACATCCTGCGATTTACCTCCTCCACGATGGTCCAGGGTAGGGTCGGTGGGGGGCCCTCAAGGTTGGGGTTCAACCTTTTAATACTGATAGAGACCCTTGATTTGTCATAAATTCTGGACTTTATTATATTTAATTAATTAGTCTTGACTACATACGTCTTGCATAAGATCTTGATAAATAAATTAAATACTGGTGCAAAATGTAATTGGAGATTCTATGAGCACGAGATGAAGGAGACATAATACATTATCTCACTAGGTAGAAAAAGGAGGGCTATATTAAACTTCATTATCTCTTTCACATGGTATTAACACATAATCATCTATACCCCGTCTTTTTTAAAAAGAACAAAGAGACCTTCAAATGCAAAGTTTAGAGAATAAACTTTGAATCGAATTTCTTAATATTATTTTTGTCACTTGTTTTAAATTTAATGTAACTAATGCTTATATTTATATTGTCATATAGCCAACTATAGCACGTGCAATGCACGTGCGTCCTACTAGTATCATTAAAATCAACTACCTATTGTCTTTTAAATTGTATTAAAGTCACCCATGCTTACTTAAAAGTGGAAACTCGTAGTTATAATTATTTTTTGGACCTTACTTGTACAGAAAAAATGGTTCACATACCATTTACAGACACTCACAATAGGGGTGGGCGGGATTTTTTGGCATTTTTTATTTTAGTGGGATCTATACATTTGTAAGTATTGGTAAGAATTCTGTGAACAATTATTTTGTACATTTGGCTTTACTCCCATTCTTTTCCGACTAAAATATGATGAAAGAATAAATTAATCCTTACCATCCAATAATACCATTGTTTCCGTTGTTCACACCTCTACTGTCATTGTTCGCACCATCACCACCACCACCACTGTTCGTATCACCACCATTGTTCCCGCCACCGCAATTAGGACCCATGTTACCTCAGTCCACAACGCCGTTCAAACCCATTTGTAAGTAGGGACGGACGCAAAATATAAAAGTTAGGGAGCACAATCAAATTTACAAAGAAGTTTAGAGAAATTTTACACTCGAAAATTTACGGAAAAAAAAATCATACTCCATGTAATTTTGCATTCGAAAATTTACATGAGATATATATGACTTTTTCGGATGTAAAATTTCGAAATTTTTGATGTCATATTCCATATAAATTTTTCTAATAAATGATGAAAATTATATTGAGAAATTTGTATCGCAAAAATAGTAAATGTTGATGAAATAATTGAGTTTTTTTGAAAAAATACGAGTTAGACGTTTTTCTTTAAGATTTACATTTAACATATTTTTAATTATTTTCGATATCTATTTGGACTATTCGATATGTCCATAATGTAGTTCTCAAAATAAGTTTTGAGATGACATAAGTAATTTGTAGATTCGATTAGCGTACAATCGTCAGAGAATTTTTAAAATTAGTTTGTTATCGAAATTCAAATTTATTGTGATTTTGCCCCTGTTTGGTGGAAATTAAAATCAATTTTTTAATAAATTTTGATAAAAGTTAAAACAGTTATGGATTCCATGAAATATGTTATTAAAAATAATTGTTAACTTTGATTTAGATTAAAATTTAGATTTCAATCGATACCAAACACAAATTTTAAAAAAAAAAAAAAAAAAAACCCTCAAAAGTTGGGTGGGGGCACGTGCCCCCTAGGACCCCCTCCTGGGTCCGCCCATGTTTGTATGAGACNATTAATCGATACCAAACACAAATTTAAAAAAAAAAAAACCCTCAAAAGTTGGGTGGGGGGCACGTGCCCCCTAGGACCCCCTCCTGGGTCCGCCCATGTTTGTATGAGACGATGAACTATATTGATTCCAATTATAAAAATACACAACATTTAGTGAGTGGTACTAATTCTTGAAATACCCAAACCAAAAACTCGATTAGAAACTAGTTTTTTACTTTAAGTTTTTTTCTTTTAACTTTTATAGTTTTATTCATCCACCCACCGATCTCACTCACGCCAAGCAACCCTAATCTTAATAGATGCATCACTATAGGAGAGTTTATCTTGCAATAATTCAAAAAGCCGAATGTCTCGAACGCCAAATTGGTGAAACTCCAAATTCGATCGAAGCCGCCACCCACCCCACGACGTTGCCACCACCACGTCACTACCACTGTTCACACATGTACACAAATGAATGAACTAATATAAAAAAAAAATGCATTTTAAAAAAAAAAAGATATAGCTATGGTAGAGCATAATCCGAATTGAAATGGACGAGTTTGGTTCCAAAAGCTACATTGAACATAATGATTCCATTTACAAAATATTCGAAATTGAATGAGTAATTCTAATTCTTGAAATAATTGAATCAACCCACTCAACTTCCATTCCTAATTTTAATAAATTTACTTTATCCACAAAAATTTCGTTACTTAACAAAGTAATGAAAATACAAAAATTATATTAAATACAGAAAATTGTTTTAGGAATAAATAATACTTAAATTATTGACTTATGTGTTGATAATATTATAAATAATTCTTTAAGAAATATTTTAAGTTATTTTAACATTAAAAAAATATAAAATTATAAACATTCGTTATTAGTTATTGAGAGAATTGATTTTCACCATAATCAGTAAAGATTTTTCTATTTAATATTTTTTTTAAATGTCCCCAAAGAAATTTCGCCGAATACCCCTTAGTTTTTTGAGCGACAATTTGGAAAAAGACTATATATGCTTCTAAATACATAGGTAAATTAAAAGCGCTCATGATTTTTATTCCAAAAAGAATATAAGTTTTTATTTCAATTTTTTAACCATTTTGAAGGTATTAATTGAGTATAATACAAAATGTGTATATATTATATGTTTCAACTTACAATAATAAATTCATATAGTACGAGTATTCATCAACCAATAAAATTGAATTTTCAATATCTATCTTAGTACTTTATTTTTTTTTTGTTGATGGAGGAATCCGTAGCCGCTACATGTGAGTGCGCTCTGGGTAAATCTCGCTTCATTTGCAGTAACCCACAAACCATATAGGAGATGTAAACCACACTAGGCAAGCTCGGTGCGACGTGCTCGACCGAGAAAATGTTGGCAGAGGATTCGAACTCGTGACTTTCGATCTTCTTATTCACCTGCTCCACCAACGCGACCACCCCGAAGGGGTTCTATCTTAGTACTTTATTTACTTGATTATGTATGGATGGTGAACGAAATGCTAAAGGGTGGGCTATAAGAGATTAGACTTGTGACCGACCATTGAATATGAAATTTAGAAAACCTAACACCCGTGGCCATAATTCTGTTGGCGGCTTAAATAAGTTTAATTTTCTCAGCATGCTCGAGTTTTGTTTGACTTCTTTCTTTAGAGAATATAAAATTGAATTTTAGGACAATTTGATAAGTTTAATTAACAAAATAAATAACTAAATATACCGTGTCCTAATTCAACAATTATTTTCTCAAAAAAATACTTAATGATTAATTTGACAATGAATTTTTAGGTTGCGTTTCATTGCCAATATTTTTCTGAGAAATGTCTCTCTTTTTTCACCCAAATTCCAATTTTTGGATTTTTGATTATTTTTTCCATAAAAAACATTTTCCAAAAATTGGTTATATGACCATGTTTTTCTCAAAATTAAAGAAAATATTTTCTTTAGAAGATGGTAGATTTTATTTTCCAGACAATTCCCAATTCCTTAAAATTCAGCTTCCTCGACTCTTCTACTCACACAAAATTTCTTCTTTCCATTGCATAAAATTTTCAGTCTCCTGTTTGCAACTATTCTCATATTTTGTTGAAGTCTTGGTGATCGTGTTCTAATATAATTTAATTCGCCAGAGTAACATTTGAAGTGCTCAAGCTCTATTAATTTTTTGTTTATTATGAAAGATAGATGCTCGAATGAAACTTCAAGCACCTACGGTGAGAGGACAAATTTTTTTTTTTTAAGGTAACCGCGTTTACGCATGCCACGATTTATGGTGTAGGGTGTAGACTCACTAGCGTTGACAAACGCAATGTCTTGATGGTATAATTTGAAACATATACTCATATTTTAAAATTTGAGTAAGTAATCTAACATATTTCAAGTTGCGAACATTATGCAATCATCTAATAAATGCGTCTATTAGATACAAATTATATATAGATGGTCAACATGGAGGGTGATGACTTCAATTAATATTTATTCAAATTCTCATTTCACATCATTATTGATCTAGTAAATGTCTAACTGGTAATGCCAAATTATAATATATTCAGTAATTGAACTTCTGGTTCAATATCGTACGTGACTTAATAGGATTAACGTACAATATTAATTAATGACACATATTTTAGAAACTTAATGTTCGTTTTTAATTTAGTGAAAAATAAATTATTAGCAATAGTAAAGTTTGTTTCTCCATATCATAGCTCTTTTGGAGCTTTCAATCATATCTGTATAATTTGATATTGTATTAATATTATTTTTATCATTTTGTCTTTTTCATTTTTGGAGTTGTAACAAGTTCAAATAGATAGTCGATGTACATTGGATACTAAAAAATAATTGAAAAAATATGCTCTATTATCAATTTTTAAGCAAATAAAGTCCAAATAGTTTTTTGCGGTTGCAAGACAAATGGACAACAAGCAATTTAATGACAACCATATAATATGTCCAAAATATCTTTTACGATCAACAATTGAAATTTAATTCAATGAATAACTTTTAATCAAAAAAATCCAAATGAAATTTGATATTTAAATAAACCATATCCAAATCTAACAATCAAATTTAAACTTCTAATTTTAAGCACATTCCAGCAATACAAATGATATACGTTTAATATTAAAAGTAAACCATCTAGATTCAAAATTTTGAATTTAAGTTTTTTTTTTTTCAAATAGTTAATCATAAATTTATTGAAGTACATTATTTAAATATAGCACATATTCAAATTTCATATTCTAATATATATATATATATATATATATATAATGAATTCATCGGGACTAAAAGTATTAATACATCGTACTAGAAATCTTGAACGACGTAACTCATAATTAGTATAAATCATCATGTCATAAAATATATGTATCTATATAATTAGAAATGATCTAACGTCCACAATGAACATGAATTATAATGCCCACCGTGCGCGTGACAACATCCGATGTTGCTACGTGACAACACCAGATGCACGTGAGAACACCGAATGTTGCCACGCCCACGATGGACATTATAACCCATACTCACCATTGATATTAGATCAAAACTATCTATATAATACATGAAATTGATATAATTTTATGTCGGCCCAAAAATTATCGTAACATGCATTTAGTAGTTTCGGACTTAAGCTGCAGCCATCATTTTTTGAAGCAAATTTTCTACATGTAATTTCTTTTATTTTCTTATGAGTGCACTCAAAAATAATTTAATATTCTTTTAAAATATTGATTTTACATGTGTACATTTCCAAGAGTAATATATAATATTTTCTCAAGAATTTTGATATATAAAAATTATACTTATTCAAGAAATATAACTTAGTATTATTATAAAATACAATTTTATAAGAATTGTGATTCTCGATGAATCATAACACAATGTCCTTCAAAAATATTGGTTAGAGAAATATATTCAGTCAAACTAATATGAAACTGTTCAGTATAATTATTAATTTTCGTTTTTTCACTAAATGCGAGAAATTGAACTCTTAAATGATATAAAAATCATAGCAATATAAATTAATTCCTTGCTATTTATATTCTATTGATTTGACATGCATACGTGTTATCTCGTCGGACGTCGAATAATTAGATCATGGTTAAATGACCATTTTACCCTTCTAAAACACTTGAAGTCCATATTTTCTTAGAACCATACATTCTCTTAAAATAATTTTACATGTGGGCCATATTTTTTTTAGGGAATGCCATTTTTTTTTTCTAATTTTAATCTACACATTTGCAAAAAAAATCTATTTTTAAAACTCACTTTCTCCAAACTCATTTTTAATCAAACATTATCTCAATAACATAATTTTACACGTGGACCATAATTTTTTTTATTTTTAAACTACGCATTCTCAAAAAGAAAAGAAAAAACCATTTTTAAAATTCACTTTCCCCAAACTCCATTTTAACCACACATTTTTTCATAAAATAATTTTACACGTGGACCATAATTTTTTTTTTCTATTTTAAAGTATGCATTCTCTAAGAGAGAAAAAAAATTAAAAAAATTATTCTAATTTTTTTTTACATCAAACGGGCTCTAAGTAGACTGCAGAGATACTTTAAACAAAAAGTGTAAGTTACACAAAATCAGAGTTTTGAATTTATGTGTAAAATTATTTTATTGAAAAATACATGGTTGAAAATGAATTTTAGAAAAAAATGAATTTTGAGAAAAATGGAACTCAAATATAGCGCACAATCTCATGCTTCGCATGGCAACCACCCTTTTGATAGTTAGTAGAATTAGGTTCTAGCACCTCCACTGACCAAATTTAGCATCAACGATCGTAATTATTGTTGGAAAAAAAAGTATATTTCTATCCCCTATTGGACCCTATGACAATTTACACTATGTCGAATCGAACTTATATCCCTTTTTCGAATTCATAAAATAGGTCACCACATTTACACATCAACGATCGTAATTATTGTTGGAAAAAAATGTATATTTCTATCCCCTATTGGACCCTATGACAATTTACACTATGTCGAACTTATATCCCTTTTTCGAATGCATAAAATAGGCCACCACATTTACACAACTACCGTGCACAGTAATTGTGGAGAAAAGAAAATCATATAAATCAATCAATATCCAAAAATGTATTTTCAATGTTTAGTATGTAAAGTTAAACTGTTGGGTTTTGATACTTAATAAATCTGGGCTATGATATTAAACAGATTTTTTAGTTTGGATTATACTTCATAGGCCTCGGTCGATAATTGAAATAAAATGTCGACACCACAATCGAACAAACCATTCCGCAACCTACCTGTGTCATTTGAAGTAACCTAATTTAATTAGTGTTACTCATGACCCGACCCATATTCTTTCTAACATAAAAGCCCAAGTAAATCCCTAGCTATATATACCCTTTGCCCATTTACTGTAGAGTGTGGAAGAAGTGTAGTAGCCGTGTCTATTATTGAGGAAGTCGTTTCTTTTGAAGAGAAAAATTGATTCCATTGTTTTGTTATGTGCTCTTGGTTTTGTGCCTTTGTTGATCCTTTTTTTCTTCCATTCTTCCTTAGCTTTGGTGACTGAATATAGAGGCTACCTTCTTCACACCGAGCCCTTTGCGGGCTAACCTTAGAGCAACCTGTTTTAGGGGGATTTGGGTTTGGTGATTGATTTGTGATTCGATTGGTTTGATTATGGTGATGTAGATTAATAATGCTTAATTATTTGCATGCATAGTAGGTTTGTGATGCATTAGCAATGGGTGGTATGTCTTTTGGTAAGATGGAGTATAGATGTCTAGAGGTACATTAGCGTTTTGTACCGGGGATGTGGGGTGTAGCATTTGGATCACGAGTGGAGAGGTGATCAAATGTTGGAATCCCTTTATCTGGAAGAGACCCTTATCAGGTGAAGTGAGAGAGAGACACTTCTATTACTTCTGTTAGTTGGAGATCCATTATCCATTTAGGTTGGGAAAAGTGATGTGATGATAGATGATTATCTCAAGAACTTAGGATCTACAGAGATTTACCAGTTAGATATGAGTTGAGTGATTAGTCTAGTAAGCATGGTGGGCGATGAGGTGAGATGTGTTCTAAAGGTGTGAGCAACACAAAATGGGATAGGATGTGTGGTTAAATCTTTTCGTGCGGTCATTTATGCATTTGTTGCATATGTGTTGACCGTGTGCTTGATTAATTTGGTATTAATTTGTTGTTTTGTGTAAACATGTCTTTTTGAAAATATCTGTATTATTCTATAGGATGTCTCCATTGCATATTTATTTGCTCTTGATTGATTACTGTAATTATCTGCTTCTACTTAGATGTTCTTGACCTNTCTTAGCCCTGTTGAGTATACGGAGCAAGTATGGTATGTGTTTCGGGTTCGAAATACGAGATAAGATCTGTGATACCAATTTTATTGGTTACCTTGATTATGCAAGTATAAACTGTGTGTTTTGGTTGTTTGCAGATTCATTGGGAATCCGGTGGAGATTTATTGGGTTTTGATACCCAATAAATTTGGGCTATGATGTTAAACCGATTTTTAGTTTGGATTATACTTCATAGGTCTGGCCGATGATTGAAGTACAACACAATCGAACAAACCATTTCTACAACCTACGTAGGCCATTTGAAATAACCTAATTTAATTAGTGTTACTTATGGCCCGACCCATAACCTTGGTAGGCTTTTCGGGAGTAGCTCACTTGTATTCTATCTATTGGGCCTTATTCTTTCTAACCTAAAAGCCCAAGTAAATCCCTAGTTATATATACCCTTTGCCCCATTACTGTAGAGTGTGGAAGAAGTGTAGTTTGAAAGAAAAACTGATTCCCTTGTTTTCTTTTGTGCTTAGCTTTGTGCCTTTGTTGATCCTTTTTTTTTTCATTCTTCCTTAGCTTTGGTGGCTGAATATAGAGGCTACAGTCTTCACACCGAGCCCTTTGTGGGCTGACCTTAGAGCAATCGGTTTTGGGGAATTTAGGTTTGGTGATTGGTTTGTGATTCGATTAGTTTGATTGTGGTGTTGTTTGGATTAACTGGGCCCGATTTCTAGGTGATTTGGAGCTCAAAAACTAACATAAACATTAAAAATTCATATTACATGGTTCATCGTTCCCCTAGTACAAACAAAACTAGCTTAACATGTTATGAAAAAGAAAACAAAGAAATATTGAAAAATCGGCATCACCCAAATAAATCTTGAATTGAATCTTTGAGTCTTGGAATCGATTTTCATATTTCTTGCCTCCTTCTATACTTCTAAAATCCGTTAGAATGCATCCCCCTTCATTATGGACGGCCCCATGTCTTAAAACGTTCCCAACATTGCTTCCATAAGAGTTTTATTCCAATGTATTATGCTATAACATAGTTCAACCAATTTCAACCCTGGATTCCCTGAGCCACTCCATACGATCGTATGGCTCGAAGAACTATGCTATAGCATAGTTCAAATAAAATTTCATTTTTTGTATTTTGGTTCCCGAACTTTGTTTTCTCGTTTCTTGATCTCTTTTCATGCTTCTTCTTCTTTTTCCAATACTTCATTCCTTCACTCAATTGGTATCCGACTCTTTCTCATCTTTGTTTCTTCTTTCAGATCATCTTTTGACTATTTGTACTTTGGTCTCTGAACTATGATTTTTCTTCATTTTAGTCTTTTTTCGTTTGTTTTTTTTCTAAATTCCTCCACGTCCATCTATTTTATCCTACAAAACATAATTTATATTGAATTAAGCCATACTCTAATATATTTACCAAACAATTATCCATATTTTCTGGTCTAAAGAAGTGTGTAAAATGCATTTATCATACACATACGGAATATCAAAAATTGGGATCCCAGTAATGATTTTTGAGGCACGAAAATATTTTTTAAAGGTACTAAGACTATGTTCCCTATTACCGTTAAATGAATTTTACGAAAAATAATGTAATAAATTATACGAGCCTCCAAGAAAACAAGATTTCAATTTTAGATTATAAATAACTCATTAATTGTTGTTTTTCAACTGGAATCATATTGAACTTCAAAGTATTCAATCTGTAGTGAATTTGTAAAGGGCTGAATTCTGAAACTTACGATGTATAACATGTCCAAAATTTATATAATATAAAGTAATTTAGCCCATGTTTGACAACCATTTTTTTTTCAAACTATTTTTTCTACTTACTCATTTTTAATTACACATTCATACAATAAAATATCCTACACTTAAATCCAAAACTTTTCATTGCTTTTTAACCATATATTTTCATAAAATCACTATTCAAAACTCCATTTTCCGCCCAAAAAAAATGATTATCAAGCATGGACTTAAAAGAAAGTTTGATTCTTTACAAAGTAAAATAATGCGTCGAGCATATAATTTATGCTTAAGAAAGTTATAACATGACTAATATTTAAGGTACTTTCTGATGAGAACCCATGGTCCAATGGCACACTAATTCACCTTGTCGTCCAATACACTAATTTTCACCTGAAATTATTACTTAGGAGATATGAATATAAGAATTATACCCAATGAGATGCTTGACACTCTACAGTCAATCCAAACACACAATTTTATATAAAATTATCAATTATATCGAAATGATAATTTAAGTCAATGCTGTAAAATTACGTGAAGGCTAAATTTCTTGTAATTCGAAAGTATAAACCTATAATTGATGCATAATTTGTCCTTGAAGAATCACAAACTAAGGTAATTAAATTTACATATAAGATTGTTGGAAAAATAGTTTGAAGCAAATACGTAATTAACCAATAAAAAGCAATAATTCACATATTTATTGCCTTTAGATGAATAAGGTTATTAACCCAATAAACCCTAAGTTTAAATAATCACATAAATGTACAGATCAAAAGCAATTAAGTAAATAACACCAAATATAATCATGGAGGAAAAATGCTTCTTAGGATAAAAAAACATCTGGACAAACTTTATCGGTAAGATTTACTAGAAAAGTTAATTTACAATTAGTTCACACACCGCTAAACTTTAGTTGGCTCTAGTCACCCAACTTGTAAATCACCAATGAACTCCTTTAGTTGTACAATCCGCACTTCCCAGCAACTCTAGGCCACTTTTCTCTCCGTGTGGATCACAAAAAACAAACTCATTTTGGAGCACTGGAACTCTAAGCGTCTCTTCTACAAATTTCAGAACTCTAGAGGCTTATAAGTGAAGGTAAGGTTTTTTATGTTTAATCTTTAGGTATTTCTGTATTTTGATATTTGATCTTAAAGAATATTCTCTTGACTGCATACAATGATCAACCAATATTGAAACAATGTTTCTGTTGAATTTATGGATCAATGATCTT
This sequence comes from Fraxinus ornus, assembly GCA_903798235.1. NCBI lineage: Eukaryota > Viridiplantae > Streptophyta > Magnoliopsida > Lamiales > Oleaceae > Fraxinus > Fraxinus ornus. The sequence goes on from CAIGRF010217857.1 coordinate 48,009, forward strand.
GGGCATGAATGAAGAGATCTTTGGGAATGTGTAATTGATCTTCAAATAATAATCTTTATAATGAAAATAATGTTCAACGACACTTCTAGATGAAGTATTGCATGTATATCTATAATGGAAGTATTTAGGGTAAAATAGAATTGAAAAACTGTATTCAAATCGAATCAAGTTCGTCGCTCGAGCTCTTCCTTGTTCTGAGCGCTTGAGCGCCATCTTGGCATGCAGGGAGCGATCGTTTTCTCCATTTATTGATCTTCTTAAATTGTTTTCGACTCATTTTAGGACTCCACCAACCTCAAACTATTCTGACTTTAATTACAACTTAAAAACTCTTGATTTTGAATACGGAAATTGTCATTACAAATTTAGAAATTGCCAATTACAAAATTGGACAAAACAATATCTCCATTTGACATTCCTTGACAAAATCATTTATTTCAAAATTAAAAGCAAACAATCTAACTACAATCTACCCAAAAACTCAATTTCCAAATGTTAACTCATATCTGTCATATATGTTTTCGGAAACACTTGAAAACAATAATACCACGAGAAAAGTAAGAGGAAATTGACAATTAAAATATATAATTAAGTCATATAAAACAACGCAAAACATGAGTAACATCAAAGTATGTAATAATACGCGTATCGTCATCGATAACTTATAAATAAAATATACAATATAAAATATTAATATCAACATTGACAAAACCCTAAACACAATATCAATATTGAAGTTCTAACAAAATCAATAAAAAATACCAAAATTTCTATAACTTCCCCTAACTCATATGTTCAACTCTCTGGAATAAATACTGATTCCTAGTCCTTTTTGTGACTAATAAAAAAGGAAAAATAGTAATATATAAACATGAATACCAACAAGAGGAATGGGTGAAAACAAATATGCATATGTATAATTATGCAAACACGTGTGATGGGAGAATTTTTTTTTTTTTTGAGACAACTATTTTTCACCGATTTTTTTTTAAAAATATAACATGAACAACTATTTGCTTACTTATACATGTATAATTCATAAACAATGAGTTTTTCCCGCATAACTTATTTTAAGTCTATGTGGAGTAAATTGTATAAACTACACAAGTGTGAAAGTTTCATTAAACTCTAGTAAGTAAGTTTCAAAACTTTAAATCAATGAGAAATGACATGCAAAGATTCACTGGTGAATGAATATATATTCATCAAAGTATGAAGTCAAACTCAATGCCACTAGAACCTGTTAAATAAAAAGCTCATATTTATTTTTCATTGTATAAATTTCTCTCTCCCTAGCTGTAAGCACATATATATAATTTTTTTTTCTCTCATTTTTCTATATCTTAATGACCTTTATAACGAACTTTACTTCAAATTCAAATGACTATAGGGCACCAAGTTTTCAAATACCCAACATGCTTAATTGCTAAAACAAAAAGGTTACAAAAAAAGTGTATGATTTAACAAATAATTCGGTTCTTTTGAAGCTCAGCATTTTTTTTCTTTTATGGGGAATATTAATGAGCTTAGGTCAACTAGTTAACGATTATTCCAAGTCAACTTACCACATAAATGATTGACATCCCAAATCTCACACATACATTCAAAAATCACTCACAAGATTTTAATGTGTGTAGTGCAGATGGTACACGCAAAACCTATACCAAATACTTAAAGAAGTTCTAATCACAGTTAGTGGAAACTTTATTAACCGTTCATAAATTATAGTAGTATTTGATTACAAAATAACATCTCCAAAAAAGTATCAATTGGAAGTGCTATGATTTCAAAAATCAATTTTCGTTTTTTTCATCAATTTTTTTTTTTTTTTATAATAAAGAAACAAAAAAAAATATGAAACTCCTTTTATGTAAAAGAATAAATGAGCATGCATGAATATATAAATATCATAATCAATGCAAATGCATGCACCTAACAACCTTCTCAATGAGGCAGGCAAACGCTCTTACCAGGAAGAGCCACACAAGCAATAATTCAATTAATATCATCATTTTGATTTGTGAGTTCACTCTTTTTAATTCAAATCTTCTTAGGAAAAAGATATAATTTTAGTCAATTGAGCATCAACCCTATCAAGTGACTCACTTGATTAGTCAAGAATCTAACAAGAGTAGTTAAGGAAACATATGTTGTATAGATGATTTCAGCTCTCGAGCACCTACATTCCCAGTCTTGTTTATACTCAAGAGCTCGTGACACTTAGGTCTTATGTGTCCTTACTTATCGTAATGATGACACGTAGGGATAAACCTAGGAGCATCTCTAGATTTCAAGTTATAAACCTTAAACTTAGGAGAGGATGTTACAAACTTATTTTTAGAAGATAAAGAGAAATTTGTTTTATTAAAGCCTAAACATCCTCTATTCCCAACTGGTTTTTATAATTCTAATATGTTGTCAAGTTTGTTAGAACCACTAAAGAAAGATTGAAGTTAGACATTTGATTTTTCAAGATCACTCGTAAGAGTTTTAATCTTAATTTCGAAGTACTCTTTTTCAATCCTTAATTTATTTATCATTTGGTAGACTCCTCCAGTTTGACTACAACGCTTTCTTTTTCTAATTCAAGTTTATTTAGTTTCTTGAAGACTGATTTATTAACCTTATATAACTTGAGATTTTCCTCAAATAGCTGGTTATAACCCTCATGAATATCCATTCCATTCTCATCTCCTTCATCATAAAGTGATTGACTCATCTATACAAATTGGTTCAAAGATCACAATTAAACTCTGATACCACTTGTTGGGAAAATATTTAGACCCTAATGCGAAATTAACCAATAAGAAGCAATAAATCACTTATTTATTATCTCTAGATGATTAATATTATTACTTCAATTAACCCTAAGTTTAAATAATTACATAAACGTATAAATCAAAAGAAATAAAGTAAATAATACCGATATGATTACGGAGAAAAACACCACTATTGGAATATGTTAAATATGTGGCTGAGGCAAGAGAATATTGGAATATGGATTTGATTTTCAAATAATGTTCTCTTGATTGAATACAAGGTTCAACCAATGTTGAAACAATGTTTGAGATGAATTTATGAATCAATGATCTTGAGGTCGAATGAAGACATCTTTGGGAACGTGTCATTGATTTGTATAATAAAATGATGTTCAACCACACTTTTGGTCGCAATATGGCATGTATATTTATAATGTGTAGTGTTTGTGGTGAAAAACAATTAAAAATGGCGCTCAACGAGTTATCATTTACTATGTTTCTTGATTTTTCTGTAATGTCTTCGACTCCTTTTAGGACTCTAGTAATCCCAAACTATTTGACTTTAATTACAATTCAAAAAACCCATGATCTTGAATATGAAAATTATCAATTAAAAATTTAGAAATTGCTAATTACAAATTTGGACCTTATAAAGACAATTTGAAATATATGCAAAAATTCACTTATAGCACATAGCACCTGACCTCAAATTGTTAAATAATAAATCTTGAATTTGAAATTTGGAATCAATGAGTAGAAATTGAAATCCTAGAGTCCAGCTGCAAAATACTAATATTCTAAAATAATATTCGAAAGACGTTGAAATTTTGAACTTGGCCGAGATGGAAGAGGACACACTGCTGAGAAATTCAGGGGCGGATCCCCCCTTTTTTTTGGTCTAGCCCACTAAGGCAGCCGGCCCAGCCTGTATACATAAAAAAAAAAAAAAAATTATTGAAGAATGGAGTCCATTCCGATTTTGATTTCTGCGGAGGATTCGGGAGACAAGAAAGGCAGCACAACCTCATTTGTGACTTGCCGGAGGCCTTGGCACCGGATTCTTGCTCCTCCAAGCCGGACGCCGGTTATCTTAGATTCTCAGCCTACGAGCTTTTCACAAGCAGAAAAACTCTTATTTTGCCTTGATAA
>CAIGRF010217857.1:55994-69705 GCA_903798235.1 Fraxinus ornus
AGACAGATATTTCTACTAATGAGCAGCAATGCTTCTTGGTTCTTACCCGAGTCTTCTAATTGAAAACAAATTATTACATTGTGAATGTTATGTTTATTGTTTAAAATTATTTTTTACGTAATTCTATCTCGCCCCCCCCTGAATGATAATCCTGGGTCCGTCCCTGTGCGTAGGGGGGAGGTAAAGAATATCTGTCAATTGAAACTGGGGTTTTTTTTTTTTTTTGGGCCTGGCAATGGGTTTGAAAATGGGTATGGAAGAGATGACAAATTGAAAATGGGAAATAAATCAAATTAAACTGGAAATGGGATTGCTTTATGAATTAATCCAGTGAATTTGTCTTAATATATGCATCATTTTCTTGATTATACTAGAAATAGATTATTTTGATTGAGAGTTACCAACTGTGTATATATTATTGTGTCTTAAACTAACTTCATTTGTAAAATCACCTAATGTTGCAGACCGTTTCGAATGTTGTTGAAGAGAAAGCAAAATGGATATCTAACAAATGTAAAGGTGCGTTTTATTTCATACTCACTGGGGGACATTTAACATGTTTTGCTGTTAGACTTTAGAGAATACATTTATTTATGTGGTAAAATTGTCACAAACCCTTAGGCCTTAGTATTATATGTTATTGCTGTTCTGTTGATAATGTTAGCATGCTAGCTCTTCTAATCTAAAGAATAGTTTCTTTAATATAGTTCAGAAGGTGTTCTGATTTTTGTGTATAAAATTTATAGTTAGAGCATGTTCGGCTAAAGATAAATTTATATGTATGGTTTCTTTTGCCTATTTTATGCCTATCTGTGTTAAACTTAGCAAATGAATATAGAAGTGATCCTTTTGGAAGTGGAACGTATATAAAATTTTCCTTATTGCACTCCCGAGTTTTGATGAATTTGTGATGTTAATTGTTAAGGAGAGAATAAAAGAATTGACTAAGAGATTGAATTAGTCTTATGGTAAACCATGTCTTAGTTGAAGTTTAAGGAACAATGGATTAATAATTCAAATTTGTCACATGAATTAGATTTACAAATTTGGATGCTTAATGGTGGTTGAGAATTTGTGTATTGGCATTTCCATAGTCATTCATAGGGTTGGACATGGTTCTATTCGATTCGGTTCTCCTTAGAACCGAAACGAACCTGAATTTTCGGGTATTTAGCAAATGAACCCGTCGGGTCTAAATTTAATTATAGAACCATTCAGTTCCGTTCGGTTCTCAGGTTACGTACAATAATTAATTTTTTTGATATTTACGACAACGTTACATTAATTCAACTAATAACATATTTAATTTTAACTCTTACAAAATAACGTAGTCCAATCCCGTAATATCTTTTGCGATTCTCTTTGTTGAGTTCTCCATAAATTTGGCAGTTAAAATCATAATAAGAGGAAGATAGCGAGCTCACAATAATAAAGAGAGGCTTCCAATTCAATTTCTTCACACAGAAACGGTACTAGGTAGAATAAGAGATTTGTGTAAAACTTAAGCCGGTTTGATTAATTGGACTTGGGCTGAAAATTAGAAATAAGAAAATCATATTTTGGGTTTGGGCTAAATTAATTAGTTAGCAAATTTATTTAAAAGAAATAAAATAATTTGACTTATTTAAGATAAAAAAAAAATTAAGGTTCTTAGTCTAGAATCAAGATCCGAACCAAACCCGTCGATTTTCAATTCAGATATTTGTTCGAGTATTTAAGTTAAAAAGAACCGCTTGATTCAATTTAGTTCAGTTCGGATCCGATTCGGTCGGTTTCGTTCGGAAGTTTTGTCCATCTCTAGCCATTCAGTATTTAGGTTTCATGTGAATCTTTTGTTCCTTTTACTTTTGACCTTTAATTGGCCTTATTATAGGTAGTTTGATCATCCAAGCAACTTCAAGGCAATTTACTTTTATTTTATTTGCAATTTGCAGATTTCCGACAAAAACTCAAAAGTGCAAACTCCAAGTCTCCAACCTTCAGTGCATTTTTTGCTATTTACCGGTTTTCATCCCATTTGGCCCATTCAAAGTGCACATCTTAGGTACTTCGTCGTTTCCAACTTTTTTGAGGTGAATTCTAGACTTGACTTTTTGGCCCATTTCAAGCACAACTGGAGTAGATGATGTCATATTTTTATTTTTCTGTGTTATATGAATTTTATTAATACAAATTTTTCAAATTGCAACCTCCCGACATATTGTACTAGACTCTGCTCAAAGACTACCTACTGCTTTTGTAGGTGAAAAAATTGCCTTCTCAGTCTACACGTTCCTGCTGTGAGAAAGTTGTCCTGCTTGTTGAGTTCTATGGAGTTTGTACGTATCTCTTTGTATCTCTTTCTGCGGTTTTTTTTATGGGCATCCACTAATTTACTTAAATTTATTGATGTTTTCATTTGCAGACATGTTTGAGTGAAGGAAGGGGTTTTTATTTCCCACCATGTCATATTTTGGACATCTGCGGCTTTCGGGTTTTATTGGATTGCCCCATGGACCTTTCTTCTCTAACAATGTTTATGCCGGTCCCCACAGAGTCATTCACAACGTGTAATGGTGAAATCACTTCTTGTTCCTACCAGAAATCTTTGGTTTTGGAGTCAAATGAAAATAAGAGACGAAAAATCGATAAACCCCTTGATGAAAGCAGTTTAATACGTGCTGAACCACGTTATAAGATTATAAAAAATTTGCTTTTATGGGATGTTTCTTTTATTGATGTAGTGTTGATCTCAAGTCCAATGGGTATTCTAGGGTTACCATTTCTCACCCGCAACAAAGATTTTTCCGCTAAGGTAACTAAAATTGCAATTTCCTCACTATTCAGTTCGTAATTCTTATTTAACTAAAATGATATAAATATGATCGTTATGGTTCATTAAATGGTTTAGGTATATGTCACTGACGCGGCTGCTAGATTCGGACAGCTTATGATGGAGGATCTTGTTACAATGCATAAGGAATTTAGACAAGTTTATGGACCTGAGGGGTCTAGTTCACCTCAATGGATGAAATGGGAAGAGCTTGAATTGCTCCCATCGGAACTAAAAGAGATAGCATTGGGTAAAGATGGAACAGAGCTTGCTAGTTGGATGTCGTTGTACAGGTAAATTATTTTTGCAAATTATTATTTTATTTACAAACTCTGATGTGAAATCATATCAATTGGCCCATGTTTGGCCCCCATTTTTTCCCAAACTCATTTTCATCCACATATTTCATCATTTTTTTGTTAAAATCTACTAACAATCTGATTTTTAGCAAAACCAAATAGGGGCGTATTCTTTATGATTTAGAGCTTTTCCACATTAAATTGATTTATTTTTCACAATTAATAAATCAAATCTATTTGGTTGATTTCTTGTTCATATGGAATTCAAGGGAAATAAGAAGATACAATTTAAGTTTGGAACTCTTCTGACTCGTGTATATAAAGTGCTTTGACACAACAGAAATTATAATTATAGATCCAAAGCTTTAATGATTAGGATCTTAGAATTTCATTTCGGATAGTCAAACACTTGACTTTCTGGAGCCTCATACTAGTTATTAGCTCTCAAAGAAGGCGGAAAATTCATGTCAAAATACTATTCTGTTTTCTGCTCTGCAATCTGAAACCAAGTTCCTAAACACGGGCTGCTGAAATTTAAGAATCTAAATGCCTACCATCTAACTGTAGGAGTAGCGTCCATGTAGACTTATAATAATAATATATTAGGTTGATCTGTTTGATAGATGCACCTTATGGCTAAGCGATAAATTATATTGCATGATTTTTAAGGCATCAAGGGGAACAGAAATCGGTATGATGTGATCTAGCACTTTTAGCTGCTTATGGTTGTGATATACAAGTATCTGTATTGAAAATGTGAATAGTTTTATCCAACTTCTACTTGGAAAAGCAATAAAAAAAGGAGAAAAATATTGTCAAGAGTTGGACATCTTTTATATCTCCTGTTCTCATATCTTCATTACTATGTTATTTGTATCAATGATGAAGGGTTCATATTTAATTGAAGTAGTTGGAAAAATCTGGAATAGCTATAAAAACTTCCCCATCAAGAATTGTGTATTTCTGTGTTATTTTCAATTAAATTCTTTGAGGATGTAATGAGGGATGCTTCTCAGTGCAGCTGATGTGAAGGATTGCATGCAGAAGATTCAATCTCTTAAGTATGCTGAAGAAGCTTTTTACAATGGCACATTGATCATAAAAGCATTTGCTTCTGGTTTAGAAATAGGCACCTGCAATTGGAGTATCATTTGTCCAAAAGGAAGCATTGCATATCTTTCAAGCTCTGTTTTTTCATCAGCCACAGCAATGTGTTTTGATTACAACTCTCTTAAAGGAAATGATGTGATTCTATACGCAGATTTTACACCTTGCCATGCTTTAAACAAATCCAGTGATGATAATTATGGCTCTACTACAGCTGATCCAAATTTAAGGTGCTTCAACTTTTGTAATGTTATGCATTTTGTTTCATGAATATTTTGTAGTTTGTGCTATAATTTATAATCGCAACTATTTATTTTTCTTATGATACCCAAAACTGATTGAAATTTTGCCCTCATTTCTTGTAGTGTTGGTAATGTCGACTGGGAAGCAATTGCTGATGATTGTCAGGAGATGGAGAAGTTAGACTTCATATGCTCTTGTTCTGTGGACTCAATAAAAGCTGGAGGTTCAGTTCTAATTCCTGTTGGACGAATTGGAATGGTTTTGCAGCTATTGGAGCGGATTGCATTGTGCCTTGAATCTCAAAACTTGAAGGTATATTGATTTGTATGTAAATGCCATTTGTTTTGATGAATGACAAGGTACCTTATGAGTTATGTTTAGCATTGGGAACGAACAGCATGTTCACCCAAACTTGTATTTTCTTGGCTTTTTACAATGTTAACTTCTACTGCAGTTTAATAACAGGTGGTTGACTTTCTTTCATAGCAAATATACCTTAGGTCTTGGTTATTATATATGACGGAATGAAATACCAGTTAATTTACTTGTATTTACGAACAAACCGGCAGAATGAGTTGATGCTTCATCCCAAATTGTAGCGCATGCCATGTCTAGTAGTTAGTGTTAAAATGTTACTTTATATTTTTCAGATGAGTATTAACAGTTTTTTTTGATGAATTTCGTTCAGATATGAAATGCAAATGAGGATATGGACAAAATTTCCTATAAATATGATTTCTTCTTTTTCCGGTTCATATTTCTACTTCAGTACAGTCATCTATTTTCCTGTGATGTAGATTCCTATATTTATTGTTTCTTCTGTTGCGGAAGAGTTGATGGCATATACAAATGTGATTCCAGAGTGGTTGAACAAGCAGAGGCAAGACCGGGTATGTTACAGTCAATACTATCAAATCATCTTTGACCTTCAAGCTCTCAACTGTGAATGTGCTAACACGTTTTTCCTTTTTTCTTTCTTTTTCTTTTTTTTTTTTTATTCTACAGCTCTTCTCTGGTCAACAATTATTTAATCACGTGGAGCTGTTAAACGATAAAAGGCTTCAGTTGTTTCCTGCTGTTCACTCACTCAAATTATTGTAAGATATATTTTCCCTTTCATGTGATGAGTATATCTGTGAGAAATTTTTTTCTGTGATGTACTCTTATCATCCACAAAAAACCTTTTGACATTTTTCGGTGAAATTCCGAATTTTTTATTTTGTGGTTTTTTTGGGGACCAGGGGGTTACCAACATATACAGATAGCATCTTTTTCGATGTACTAATATATTCCGATGTCTCTTTCGAGTTTCAGTAATTCATCTCAGAGATCACACAGATTAGGGGACGTAATGATTTTAGAAGTTTCTAAATGACTAATATGTATATAGAGAGAATGAATGTGTTTCAGATCTGCCAAAAATCTGTTTTAGTGCTCTCTACTAGCATAATTGGGCTGGAAACTAATGGTATTTTCATAGAACCAATTGGCAGGAACCTTGCATAGTATTTTGTCCCCACTGGAGTCTACGACTTGGACCTGTTGTTCATTTGCTTCGACGGTGGTGTAGGGATGAAAACTCTATCCTTGTTATGGAGGTATAGAAGTATTCTCCTACATGCTCCTAAATTCTGCAATAATTTTTTAAATCGTCTACCATACTGTACTCTTCAAATATGTTGTGATTGGATTTTATTTACCATCACTTTAATTATACGTACAGGAAGGAGTGGATTCCAGTTTGGCTCTCCTACCTTTTAGGCCAATGAAAATGAAAGTTCTGCAATGTTCCTTTGTTTCTGGAATAGAGTAGGTTTTTATTTCAATTTTGTTTTCTATTGTACTTATGAAATGCATATATACCTTCTACCTTTAGCTCTGTATTAGAGGTAAAAATGCTTGAAACTGTCAAGTAGTCACCTATTTATTGATTAATTGAACGCTGATGTTAATGTCAAAACATTCGATCTCTTGACTAAACCTCTAATACGAACGAAATCAATGAGTAGATTTTTAGCATGTTTTGGTTAGCTTAAAGTGGATTTGTTTCGAAGTTCCTTATGTTTACGAGCTTAGTTTCACTCCATTTCTCGTCTTGCTACAATGTTGTAGAGCTATTATTTCCTTATTTTTAGTTTTTATTTTATTTTTTTTGGGATGAGCTTGAATTTCCATTTTTCTGGTTTTGCAGGTTGCAATTTTCTCGACATTTGCTGAACGCATTACAACCTAGACATGTTCTGGTAAAAATCTTTCTTCAGGAAATTCATATTAGTTTCCTGGGTTAACTATATTGCTTACCAGCTTGATGCCCATGAATACTATATTGTACGTGTTTTCTTGACAGCTTTTCGTTTCTGCTGAGAACAGTTCCCCAAGAAGTTGAGGCAGCACATTGATCTTCCGAAAAATTTGTTTTCATCCAGTTATTACTCTGAAGATGAAACACTGAATGTTCCCAACTTGGAAGAGAATTCAGAATTAGATATTGCTGAAGACTTGGCTTTACGGCTTCATTACACGACACTTAAACATGAAAACATAAGTGTTGCAAGGTTGAAGGGCGAGCTTGCACTAGAGCAAGGCAAATATCGATTACTCTTGGGGACGGATCAAGTTGTTTCTTCTCAGATTAGGCCAGTAGTGCATTTGGGAAGAATCAAATTGGACGTTCTTCTGACTGAACTGCGTAAATTTGGATTTAACATAAATGTAGAGGAAATCACAAGTGCAGATGGATTGCACAAGGCTTCCCTCGTTCACGTGTTGGAGCCACAAAAAGCCACAATAGAAATCACAAAAGCACAAACATTGATTAGTACTGCAAACAAGAATTTAGCTTCCCAAATTTCTGAAGTTGTAAGTAGCTTATTGGATTGCATTTGAAATTGATATTAGAAAAGTTCAAGTGAGTCCATTAATGGTTTTGTACCGTAGTGGCTTGAAATCATGTCTGTTTAATATTTATTTCATTGGTGCTGATACGAAAGATTTTTTTAACTTCTTTTCATTTTGTGACTGATCTTTTTCGAAGATACTTGCAGCAAAAAATTTTCAATATGATTTGATTAAATATGGGGCCTTTGACATTGATTTCATTTTATTCGAGTGTACATTGTATCGGTCTCCTCTTGACTTTCACCATATCGATTTCAGCCCGAGTTACTATGGCTTTAGTCTGTGAATTCTCATCAGTCCCAAGCCCGACAATTGAACCCCTTACAAACTGGGATGTCCAATGCAGTAAATGTCGGTGAATTTAAAAAGAAGTTTAAATACGACAGATAACCAAACACTTTAACTAAATATTACAATCATTTTTTGTATGCCACACTTCCTTCTTCCATCTTCTAGTGAAATGTTGGATTCTTTGTCAAGTGCAAAAAGATCGGACGATCACAAAATAACAATCTTCCTTCGTTTGTATAGGTGCTCCTCTACTAACATTGCATCCAGGCTGTCTCTTTACTAGCTTGTGTAGGTACAATATTGTTTCTCTATTGTAAAAGTAGCCACGATGAACTGCAATTTTGAAACTCAACTTACAGCCCCTCTTGCAAGATTAAACACACAGTCAGTGTTGAATTTGTTTTCGTCAATATCATACATAATATGAATTAACATAGCCTCGATAGTAACGTCTGATCCTCCATAATATAATGCAACATTTGAGGTACCCTTGATATATGTTTGGATCCTCTTCACAATACTCAAATGCTTTTTACCAGGATTCCTCATTACCGACTAACCACTACCACTGCTTTATGCAATGTCAGGTTTGTACAAACTATATCAAACATTAAGCCCCTATTTGGCATCCGTTCTCATCTCATTCTCATTTTATTCTCTTTCTTCATTTCAACCACACATTCTCCCAATAAAATAATGTTACACACAAATATAAAACTTTTTATAACTTTTCCACGACACATTCTCCCATCAATCACTATTCTAAAAATTCTATTCTCCAAAAAATAGGTGTTAAACACCCCTTAAGTTTCTTAATACTGATGTATACGGTACTCAAGACATTTTCAACCTTTCTACTTAGTTGATAGGACTCATACTTGGAGATAACTTGAAATTAATATAAAGATGTAGAAATTGACTTACAATCTTGTATATTAAAGCAGCGCAAGATTAGGGTGCAACGATGTCACCTCTAACTCTAAGGATGGTAGAAAACAGACTAGAATTAGCCAAAATTATATCATCGAAAAACTAGTCTAGAGTTGATCTACAGGACAACTATTGACGTCCAAATTTGGAACGATCAAATTGGTGAACTTAATTATGATTGAGACCAGGGGCGGACCTAAGATTTTTCTTCAGAGGGGGTGAGATATAATTGCTAAAAAATAATTTTAAACAATAAAGATAATATTCAGAATGTAATACATTTTTTACAATTGTTCCTTACGGGTTCTCATACTTTGAAAACGTCGTATAATAGTATCGTTAGTGATTTTCTTAAATACATACCTTTCTTATACCGTATTCTAAATTTCTAACTAATCACCATATTCATTAAACCAAGCAGGAATGAATCGCATTGATTTTTTTACGTGGAAACACATGGCTCCGAGGCTGACACGGACCTCTCTGCAAGTATGCTCTTCTTATTTGATCTTGAAGATTAACATTGTAATCCATTATTGGAGTTCTTAATCCGGGATCCGTGGGAAGTTGAGCAATATCAATATGCTCAATACTTGCTTCCTTTGCTTCATCATTTTCTCCAATAGTAGCATCCTCAACAATTGCTTCATTTGACTAGACATTTTTCTCAATTGAAGTTTCAACAATGCGTTGTTTCTTTACCTCAACATTTACTTCAATGGAATGTTGAGATACTCGTTTAAAATATTTCAACATATCTTCTTACATATTAAACAAAGAACGCGTAAATATACCAACAGTGAAATGGCAAAGGTTCTTTGGACAATGGATAGATCAAATTACTGTGTGTATTAGACTGGACTGGACTTAGCTATATATACCAATAATAATACCATCACTCCATCAGCATTCAATTCATTCAATTTCAGTATTTCACCAGCCATCCAACTCCAAGAAAGTCCATCAGCAATTCAACATTCAATTTCAGCTATATTATATATACCATCAGCAATTTAGCATTCAATTTCAGCATCTAGTTCAACTGACTAACTAGGAACTAGGGGGAAGGGAAACAATCTAATTCTAAATACAATCCTATGAAGCCACAAGCCTGTCAAGCCACAAATATTTTGGAATTCGTTTGGTATTTTAAAAGGGGAAACCCCAATCATTCACTCACGAAACCCAGATAGTATTTTCAATTTTTCAGCCTCTAAAGTCTTACCTAAAATCGGAGATACTCCACTCCACAGTCTACACACAGCAGCGGCAGGCGGCATCAAGGGAATTTTGGGTAATGGGCTACTTGGCTGGGGGGCTTGCCGGCTTGGGTTGGGAAGGTGGGCTTTTTTTTTTTTTTTTTGGCCCGGGGGGAATTTTTTTTTTTAGGCAACTTTTTTTTTTTGGCCCAGTGGGGACGGTTGTCCCCACTGGCCCTTAGTGGGTCCGCCCCTGATTGAGACGCGATAATGAGAATTGGAATAAAGAAGAAAGGGAACGACTTTTATTGATTTTTCCATCAATGTTATACCAAGTCCCAAAGAGGAAAGTATGGAAATTGTTCGTGGTCCATATGAGGGACCATTATCGCGTTATATAGTTGAAAACAATGAAGACTACATGGCTGCCTTTAACATTTGTGGGATGAGCCTCAATGTCATCTATAGTGCTTACCATATTTGGTGTGCCCTAATGAGTTCAACAAGGAAGATTTTTATAAGAGGAAGAGGTCGGAGATTACAGCTCATCATGACGTTCGAGACAGAGGCTGGAGACATTGATCATCACAATTTTCTTGATTGGTTGACTTTGAGTGATAAGATTGGTTTGCCACTTGTCACTAGAAGATTGGATGATGTAAAGTGATGATGTCATCTAGTCGAATCAGTAATCATGATGTCCCATGTTTACGGCAGAGTTCTCCGAGTTGTATAGAAGAAGCCTTCGAGCTATTTTTTCGGATGAGGTGATGGTTAATTTGCAATTTTATTTTGAAGTTGTTACTCAATGAGTAAATATACTTTCAGTGAGCTTATGGAAACAGAGGATGCAGAGGAAGAGCCATACGACAAGGGAGTGTGGGTGAGAGAGGAGGGAAAAGGCGAATAGGACAGTGAGTATAGTGGTCTATCGCAACTCAAGTTGACGGTGGCAAGAGTTGGTGAGGGAAAACCTAAAAATCTAATTTTGGGAAGAAATAGCATAAATATAGGTGGGTGATGTGGGATAAGATCATTTAGTGGGCATATATCATACCTATGTTTGGTAGATTTTTCGTAGTTTTGATAAGAATTAATAAAATGTATAATAGAAAGTTGTGGGCTCAGTGATATGTATGGTTGAAAATGATTTTTTTTTTTTAAATGAGTTTTAGAAAAGGGGACCAAACAGGAGGCCTATTTTTTGTTACAAAAAATTTTAACATCTAATTTTTTTTTTAATTGAAACTTAAAAAAAAAAAAAAAAAAGGATTTTAGGTCAATTTTCCTAAAATAAAACCCATGTTTCATACCTTGTACCATATCCCAACTTTTCGTGTTAAATTATTTGTAGGTATGATTGGAACGACGGTCCACTCCACATTTGACAGCGACCTTCATCTTAGAACAAGTAATTTTTTTTAATTATACATTTTTTTCAATAAAATAATTTTACATATCCCTACAATATTAAAAGAGAGAAGTTGTTTGCTACTGTTCATAAGGCGTCACCATTTGTGTCATGATGATGTCATTTTTTCCCCCATTTTGGGGGCCAAAACGACGTCCAAAAAAAATACAAAATTGAATAGTTACTGACTTGAATTTCATAAATTGTTTATTTCCCTGCAAATTTACTGACTTCTACTTTATGTGTTTAACAAGTAAACGTTAATTATTACTGTCATTTATTTCTTTTTTCTATTCTACAGCTAAAAATGAATAGGTTCTGTCCTTAATTTCTTGTGAAACTAAATCAGTGTGGCCTTTTCAGTCAACCTGAATCCCCACAATATTGTATGTCTATCCATTCACCTACTTTTACACCTTACGTTTACATGTCTCCGTGTGTGTGTACACATATCTATATATTAAAAAACATATATATACTACTACATACAACACTTGTAAAAATATTGCTCAGTTCATCCTACATTTTATTACTTGAACAAGGTAGACATTCTCTCTCTTACTTTAAATTACATTTATTTCTTTAACAAATACGAAATAATAGTTACTGCCATAATGCTATTTTTTCAATTATTCATCGTTCGTTCATCATGTTTTTGCATTCTAACTATTTTGTGTTTTCTGATTTATATTTTTTCCAGAAACCATGGCACCAAATCACAAATTAATCCCTGATATTGCACCACGAGAAATTGGATGGACATGTAAGGTAGTGGTTGTGGAAAAAACAGTTCCAAGAACATCACAAAAAGGAAATGGAATGTATCAACACCTATGGCTACTAGATACTGAGGTAATATTTTCCCAATACAAATTTTTTCCCATTTATTTTAAATCACATTATGAACAAAATATATATTCAAGCTTCTGTGGTGTATTTTACATAGTTTCATTTCCATATTTTGGTAAGTTTGCTAATTACATTTGTCCGCTACATTTGTCCATTAATAATTTGTGTAGTAAAACAAAGTCCAAGCAACAATATTTGCTCAAAATGTCAACGCTCTTGAAAATACTTCGGTACCATCAAAGACATACTTGATCTCAAATGCATATGTCAAGCAAACGGATGAACGATTTAGATCAGTTTTTGGAGATAAACAGTGGACAATTAGTGGTTCAACCCGAATTGAAGAATTAAATGAAGACCATAGCCCTCTTGTGGAATCGTGTTTTCATTTTACGCTATTTGACGAACTCGAAAACTACATTGATATGGACCACGAAGTAGGTAAGTCTTACTACTAAACAGAGATGGAAGCTGAAATTTAAATAAATAGTAATACTTTTACTTCAAAACTAATCCAGAAAAACTTACCCATGTTTTTCTACACAGCATTTGTTGGCATTGTTCTTGATGTTCGTCCAAAACGAAGAATTTCTACCAACAAAAATGCAGATTCTACAGTCCAAGACATTGTTCTTATCAATAAAAGTTATGCATACATAAATATGAATTTTTAAATACAAAGTAATAGTGTTCCAATTCAGGCAACTAATCTGGAATTTTATATCTTCATTTGCTGATTGCAAGCAATTATCCTGACTATCTGGGATAATTTTATCGACCGTGAAGGCGCTGAAATTATTGACTGCCTTATGAAAAAACCAGTGATTGCTGGAAATCATTTAAAAGTCACATCTTTTAGAGGTAAATCAAATCAGAGTTTTATCTGTACATTTGATAAACCATTGTTCTTAACTCAGTATAACTTAATTACATAATTATATTTTATTGAACATGAATGTCACTATCCACAAAAGCAAACAGTTCAATCCTCATTAATCAGAAATTTGAAAAACTTGCTGAAATAAAAGAATGGTTAGTATGCATATATTTTTATACACTCTTTACATCCTGGATCTACAGTTCATCATGCAATTAGACCTCATTCGTTACTTAAATTTATAACTTCCACTTATTTACAAGGATTGAAAGAAACAAAGAGATGTTGACAGAGATGGTCACTCAAAGAACATATGAATTGCCGAATACATCAACTATTTCGCCACCTCAGATGAATAAAATTATCAACATCAAAGACATTTTAGAACTCTCACCAACGGTAAATGAAATACTAATACTGAAAATAAGACCATTTTTATTTAGTTTCTATTTCGTTTCATTTCTTCATAAATGGAGATTTACTTTCGTAAAAATGGTAACACTCCTTCTACCTGTTCCAGCGTAAACCATCATGGATAAAAGGAAAGATCGAATTGAAGACATGTACTCAATCACTTTGGTATATGGCATGTGATACTTGTGGTTGGATGTCTTTCGCTCAACTCAATGAAATGTATTTTTGCAACTATTGCAAATACATGCATGCCAAAGCAATTCCAAGGTAATAAACAATACATGTCAAATTATGTACACCAAATGATCACTCTACATATAGTTTCATTTCTATTAATTTCAAAATGCATGATACTACCCATGTACATCTCTGCCAGAGCAA
>CAIGRF010217913.1:0-15121 GCA_903798235.1 Fraxinus ornus
CATCAGTAGCCGGCAAGGCTCAATAATCCTTCTCATTTGGTATGATTGGATATATCTTCTCAAAACCTTTCCAGTGATATAAAGATCATTAATTTTGGCCTTAAAATTAAGAAGTTATGATTTCTCGAAATTTGGTTGAAAATCTGAAACTTGTGTGTGTGTGTGTGTGTGTTTTTTTTTTCTTTTTCGAGAACGACGTGGAGGCGCTAATGCACTCCCATTTTTTTTTATTAATTTAAAAGAATTATTGAAAACAGGTCCTGCAAGTGAGGGCGCGTGCGGAACTCGATTTTAATTCTAAAAATTGTAGATTGGTCATTGAATTATTCTTAATTTTTCAGTATAAGTAAATTAATTTTTGAATATTTAAAAATATTTTTTCCAGCTTTAGTAAATTCTAATTTATTTTTTTAAATCAAGAATATTTATTAGATTGTATTTGGCTATTAGGAGCTATTTTTTTGAAGTGCTCTCATTTTTTTTGGAAAATGAAAAATACTCTAAAAAGTATTTAAAATACCATGTTATATGTTCATTAGTTATGTGGGTCTTTGATTAGGTTATGTGATCTATTATAATTTGTTTCCGATTTTGTAATTGATCAGATATTACTGGATCTATGCACACTTATAGCATCCTTAGAGGGACGGCTAGAAAAACAAAAGCTATAGAACTTATTAAAAAGTTATGCGCTTATTGAAATTAATAAGTGGATCTAGAGCATAACCTAATGGGACATGTAAATATTTTTGGGACAATTTTTTTGTGATAAGCAAAATATGAGAATTCTGATTTTACTTTCCATTTGTCGTGATTGTGTTGCAACAGATATTAAAGTGATGTTGAGAGTTTGTATAATAAAATTTAAATGATGTGAGTTTTATTCTTCGATTATAATTAAAATTATTTTCTGGAAGAATTAATTTGTGATATCATGGTATTTGTCATAATTGGATAAATGTGCATATTTATACTTTCATTGCACATTATGAAATTATTTTATTGAATTACATTATATCTATTAATTCTTGAATTGTTATTAACGCTAAGGTCAGTATAATAGTGAGATTTTTACTTAGACCTATTGATTGTCAGTTGAGTGATAGTTCGATGATTGGAAGATTTAGAGAAAATCTTACTTAAAACTATTTGATTTACCAACTGAGTGGGAGTTTTCAAGCTGGAAGAATTAATGTAATTCTTGTTTATAACTTATGGAATTTGGTGTTATGAAATTTAGTCTATGATAGTGAAATAATAGGATTGCGGACGATGATTGAGAACATAGTGAACTTTCGGCTCTATGCCTAACGTTGAACTATTGTATACGTTAATTTGTATTGATGCAAAATGATATATGTGTATAAATGGGTATTGATTGAGAATAAAATGTCTCTAAAAATCTGATACATCATGTCATCAAAATCTATGGGTGTTGACATTAATAAACGTGATAAGCTAAATGCAATAACTTTTGGCATAATAAAATTTTCCATTAGAAGAACATGTTGTTTTAGATAGCATCAACCACGTAATTGAAGACTTGATGTGGGTTAGACTACTCTAGAGAATAAAGATCAAGAACTTTGTTAAGTATGGAAAAAAGTAGATTCTAGTAAACTAGTCTCAATTCAATGGATGGAACTTTGAAGGTCAATGTGACTTACGAATTGAAGTGTCAATTTTCTCTATTGACACTACCTACCGTGTGAGTTAAAAGACGTGCGACTTTATGTTGCTAAATCTCGAGGACATGCTTATGTAACAATGTTCTAGTTCGCAAAAGATTTTGAGTCTTAAGCTTTAAATGAATTAAAACAAATGCGGATAATGAGAAGACTGGAAAATGGACCAAGAAGATGTATCAGACAGAAATATGTGAAAGTGGTTTTAGTAGAGGACCAATATTATAAAGGTTCAAGTGTTTCAACGACACAATTTGAATCTCTTAGCTCGAAAGTAGTTAGGTTAAAAGATATAACACTTGATTATGTTTCTCTTAGTGTTGTTTGTGTATCAACACTATACATATTGGACATTATTTTGTGTGGATATAAATTCAATAGTTAGAAACCCACTTTATAGGAGATCAAGAAGTGTCTTTAGTCTATTGTCGAGTCTTTGACTTGATACATAGATATATACAAATAATGAAGATGGAGTTGAGGTTTTTGTGACTGATACTGCAACTTAGTGTTGCAAAATGGAGAAACTGA
The DNA here is from genome assembly GCA_903798235.1 of Fraxinus ornus. Lineage (NCBI taxonomy): Eukaryota > Viridiplantae > Streptophyta > Magnoliopsida > Lamiales > Oleaceae > Fraxinus > Fraxinus ornus. The sequence continues at coordinate 2,217 of CAIGRF010217913.1, forward strand.
CCTCTTATATTATATTAAGATAGTATCAAAGGTAAACTTGATCTCAGTTTTTGTTATTCTAAAAGTGGTCTATTACTTGAACTTATACGTGGTAGTTTTGTTCAAACTCACAGTGATAATGTTTAATTATGATTCTGGATATTTGTGCAATGGTTTGAGGTTTTGAGTTGATAAAATCATTCAAAGTTATAAGAGCTAAACTTCCATTAAGTAAATCCATTCGAATTTCTTGAGAGATACAGATGAAATTTCATATTTTCATTACATTTATAGATAGATTCACGCATTTCAATTGTGCCTCTAATTTTCGTAAGTTGAGAATATTATTGAATGTGATAAGACTTTGAGAATTGTTTGAGAGCGTGAATCTCTATCACGAGAGATCTATGATCTAGGTAATGAAATAAAATTTTTTATTGGACTGATTATTTCTTGATCACCAATAATTATATGGTTTATTGGGAAGAAATAATATAATATTATTGAATGTGATAAGACTTGAGATAATACAGTCCAATTTATGTATTTTCTTTTGGGAAGATTATTGGTTAACTGCAATGTGTCACTTAATGGAGTTTTCTCAATGTTAGTATCTTTAGAATATATAAACTTTGGACACGTAGATAACCAAATATGGGTTGCCTTAAATTCATAATCGATTATGTAACTTCTTGATAATGAGTTTGAGAACATGAGTCTATTAAGAACGAGATGAATCTCTGAGATACACATAACACTTCAAAAAGGTACTTAAGTGAGATTTTTTATGGATATTAGGTCACAAGATGTGACATTTGACCCTTTTGTCTTAGTAAGAGAGAAAGTTTTGGAGAATATTATTAAAATTGATATTATGTGTATTGATGAATTAGCTTTGATACATAAGAGTTGGTTTAAACTTCTGATTCAAGGGAGAATAATCTACTTGCAAGAGTGAGCTATCTAAGAACTATCTAATTTCAATTATTCTTGGTTCTGAGTGAGAGTTAAGAGCTATTTAATTTCAATGATTATTGGTTCAGAAATCCAGTGGAGAAATTTAAAGAAAGTGATGGATAGTATATATGAAGTATAGAATTTCAACATAATTTGAGACGTGGTGAAAGTTTTAATTTGACATTATGTTTATTGAGAACATTCATGTTCTTAAAAACTAAATTGAAGATTAATGAGTTTATGATAAATAAAACTCATTTTTTTTAAAAGACTATACTCAATATGTGTATATTAAGTAAACCATTTTTTTTCTTAGTAGTGAGATTCACTTCTATACATTGATGCTAACCGTGATAGTGTGTTTAAGTTTAGATTATACCAAATAGACTTATAGATTGTATTTTCATTCTCTATTGAGAATTGATTGAAGAGATCTACATGAATCGATTTGTAGGTTTTATGCTAAAGGCTTCTATAGTATTATGGTAACTTCTTAGTTACGTTTGTAGCCTAATACAGTCATCTAAACACTGGTACTTGAGTTTTAACATGGTTTAAATCTCGTACAAAATCTCATCATGTGGATGAAATTTACTGTATTTATGTAAAAGTATGATGGTATGTTGTAATTCTAATTTTGATGTTGATGACACTATATTGGCTAAGCATGAGAAGGAGTGTATTGAGACCATTTTGATATGGTTGTCCTTGATTTTCGAGACGAAGGACATGAGTTTAGCAAATTTTATATTTTGTGTTAAAAAATATTATTCTAGTTTTGTTTCTCCGTCACAAGAGCTATTACTATAAAGATTCTAGAATATTTTCTAACTAGGGAATTGCTAACATGTTGAAGCTGCTATGTCAAAAGTTGCCCATATTCGTCATCATATATATCCAGTACTCCATAAGTGTACAAAGAAATATCCAGATGACCATATCTAGCGTGATTAAGAATTAGAAGTATGCTATGATGTATACTTGCCCTAATATTTGTTATTTCATGGATCTAGTCATTAGGTATCGATGTCTTTCGAAAGGGTATTGTGATACCTGAAGAGTGCTGCTATCAATTATTCTATTTGTTGTCAAATGAATAACTTGTAATTGGAAAAGATATGCAAATATCGGCTAAAGATGAGAGTTAGTCGAGCACAAATAGTTATTAGACTTGTACAATCTTGCTATTCTTAGATTTTGTGTTGGTGATTTGGTGGAAAAAAATGACTAATTTGTAACATGTTGTAAAAGTCAAGGACCTTTGTTGCAATTTGTATAAATTGGGTTATGAGGTCTAGGGTTCGAGTATGAGAAGAGGAGAAACACGGTGCGGCATTTTCGCTAGCCTATCGCCTGGATAGTGCTCGAACGACAAAAATAGAATGTCCGTCGTTCGCTTATCACTAAGCTCTCGCTCGAGTGACAGTGTATTACTCGCCTGTCGCTGAATTATCGTTCGAGCGACAGGTTAATCCAAAAAGCCTTAATTTACTGTTTTGAAGTATTTCTTCCGACCCATTCAACCTAATTACCCTCTCCTATAAATACCTGAGCATATGTACGAAATTTGGGTGGTTGATTATTGTTCTTTTGCTTCATATCATTCTTTAGAGATCCAAGAACACATTTCTTCTTTGTGATTTATTCTTTTTAGTCTTGAGATCTTTCGACCACACTTTGGGAAAACATCAAATTGAAGAATCCAAAATACCTACTTCATAAACATCCTTAGGAATGTACTTTCTCAGTTGAAATTCAGAGGCTGCTGGAGGTTGAGAGAGGTTAAATTACAAGCACGGAAAAAGCACAAGAATTAGAGATTCTTGGAAGTCCACTTGAAAGAGATAATTATAGAAGATCGGGAAGCTGGAAGGAGACATTAGATCTTGAAAGTTACAGGAAGTAGATCGGAAAGTCTAATGGAGTTGGCTAGATAACATCTAACTGTAGAAGACCAGGGAAGCTGATGAGTATAGCAGATCTTGGAGATTACAAGAATTACAACAGTGGAAACTAGTGGAATTTGCTAGACTAGAAACGAACTGTAATCCATATTGTCTGTAGTGGAGGTAACGGCTTGGTCTCGAAGTTCTTACCCAGTTGGATTTTTCCGTCATCAATATTGGCGTTATTTACTTCTTTCTTATTACAAACTGCGGCAATTCAAATTAGGATAATTAGATTGTTTGTTTAACTATTTAGAAACAATTAAAAGTGACTTGTTGCTTGTTAATTATATTATTCTGCACGTAAGGTCAAACTTAGTTAGTAAGCTACGATATTTCAATTGGCATCAGAGCCTAAATTCGAATCCCGACCTTAGATTTCTAGATGAGTAATTCATTATCCGTCCCGCCATATTTTGATGAAAATAATTATGCTTATTGAAAGGTTAGTATGAGAGCTTTCCTAAAATATATGGTTAAGTGAATTTGGTTAAGTGTGGTTAATAGTTGGACTGTCCTTAGTTTTATGGTTAATAATGAAGTTATCCCCACTCCCATTGCTAATTAGACTAGAACAAATTTAGATGAGTGTAATTGAAATAGCAAAACCTTACATGCCCTATTTATAATAGTGTCTCCTGAAGAACTTAGGAGAGTATCTATGTGTGAGGTTCCTAAAGAAGTTTGGGATATTCTACATACTACACATGAGGGAACTCAGACAGTTAAAAACTCTAAGTTGCAGATGTTGACCATTAAGTTTGAAGAGATTAGGATGAAAGAGGATGAGACAGTTGATGAATTCTATTCGAACATAAATGACATAGTTAATTCTAGTTTCAACCTAAGTGAAAATTTAGGCCTAAAATCATTGATATTGTGGAGAGTAAGAATATAGACTCTATCAAAGTGGAAGAGCTGATTGGCTATCTCCAAGCTTATAAGCTGACATTAGCTAAACTCACAAACGATAAGTCATTGACCTTAAAAACTGTGGGAATAGTCAGAAAGAGTCCTCGGATTCAAATTCTCCTAATGGAGAGGAATTAGCGTACTTTGCTAAAAAAATTCGAAAAATATTCAGGAATAAACAAAAACCTCAAGAGAAGCATAGAAGTGGTCCAAGTGAGTCTAGGAAGAGTTCTAAATCTGTGAGATGCCATAATTGTCGAGGTTTTGGTCACGTTAAGAGTGAGTGTCCTAGCAATAGGAAAAATTCGGATAAGGCTATGAATGCTACTCTCACTGATGATGAGTCTAACTCGGACAATCAGAGTGAGAAATCCACTCGTGAGGAAAGTGGAAAGTATATTACCTTTATTACTAGAATTAGGAATGAATCTGATAAGGAGAATGAGAATGCTGATAACGTACGTAGTGGTGAGGATTTTGATAGTGAGGAAGATTCTAATAGTGATGAAAATATCCATGAAACTTATGATAAGATATATGAGGAGAGTCTTAAGATTCTAACTAAAAATAAAATATTAAGTACGAGAGTCACTGAACTTGAGTCGGAAAATGCGAAACTATTAGGGTCCGTTTGATTGCAAATGTGGAAAATAGGTGGAACGAAAATGTTTTACTGGAATTGAATTGCCTAGAAAATATTTTATTGAAAATTGTAATTAATTGTGTTTGATTGGTATTTTTCACATGGTCCGTTTGGCTTTATTTTTCATGAAAATTGTCAATTAAAGGGATACAATTTATTAAAATTGGTGATAGAATTTGTTTGGATTGCCAAAAAGTAAAATAATAATAAAAAAAATTTGAAATTTTTTGTGTTCGTTTGACTTTGTTTTTCATGTGAATTGTCAATTAAATGAATATATTTTTTTACCATTAGGTTTGGAATTTGTTCCAAATGCCAAAAAAAAAAAGGTAAAAAATAAAAAAAGATGGAAAATCAGATTCCCACCAAAAACCAAAGAAAACAAATTCCTTAAAAAGCAAGAAAGTTGGCGGCGTGAGGTTGCTAAGTGGAAAATTAATTCTGGACAAAATATTGTTTATCAAACGGCTCCAAAGTTGGAAAATGGAATCCTTTTTCCCACTTCCATGGAAAAGGTCCCTTATAAAATAGGGTCTTAGCGTACATTCAGGAATCTACCTNAGAGAGTCTTAAGATTCTCAATAAAAATGAAGTCTTAAGTACGAGAGTCACGAAACTTGAGTCGGAAAATGAGAGACTCTTAGCGTACATCCAGGAATCTGCCTCAACCTTGAGTGAGTTGAAATCTATAAATGAAGTTTTAGATACTTAGGTTAGGAATTTCACTAGTGAGCTTGAGAAGACATTTAGGAGAGCTAATGAGCTGATAGTTGAAAAGGAAACCTTAGAAATTCAGGTTAAAAATCTTCTCAGCGATCTAGAATATTCTAAGTCTCAACTTCTTGCCTTTTCTAGTGGTTCTAAGAACTTAGATAACATTCTGGGAATGGGGAAGCCTGTTGGTAATAAGAGAGGTCAATGATACAATAAAAATGATCATAATGTTGCTAGTACGTCCAGACCACATTTGTCCTTTGTATTGACCAGCTTCCACATGTGCTTAACCCTTAACCTAAGAATAAGGGATATTGATCGTTTGATTTCCCGCAAGTGAACGGGGTCGTGATCAAATAATATAGTAGTGTGTAAAGTGTCGAACTCACGAGGACTACGTGTTTGATTGAAGTAAAGTTAATAGTAACCTTAATCGAATAACAATAATAATTTGTAATAAATTTATATCTAATTTATCACGTACTAGAAATTAAAGTAAAAGTTTATCAAATTTATGAGATATATTGTTAAGATGTAGAATCCCCCTTGTTAATCCACTTTTAGTGTAACACTTAAATTGACAATTTGTTATCATGCGAGTTGATCGAAATTTCAAATTTATTTAAATGCCTCTCTCGATAGCAATTAAATCTATTCCTCTCATGTGACATTCCCATCTCTCGATGAAAAATACAAACATGATAAATGTATTAACGAACTAGAACATCTTTATGAACCATGCAAAACATAGAGGTATATCTATATCCTCTATCGAACCTTACAATGTTTACTACTACGTGCTAACGATTTTATTACCTCTCTCGATGATAATAAAATTCACAAACAATTCAACTAGTGACCAATTAATTGAAAAGCAAACTAAACCATAATAAACATCCACGCATTCAAACAAATTATCATCAAAATAATTAATTAATACTAAAAATTTTAAAATAAGGGTTCATCTATATCTTTAGCAATGTAAAAATCTATTCTAGCATAATATTGAAATTAAACATACAAAATAGGAACGACATCACCGAAAATTGATCAAACGTAAACAAACTTGGAATTAATTGAAGCTGCCAGCCCTTGAATGTGTGATTGTCTTTCTACGTCCGTCTCTGCGTGTGTGGGTATATATCTCCTTTTCTTGCAACTTCAACTGTTCATATATATAATAATAATAGATTAAAGTGATCACCCTTTTTCCTCTAAATTTGTCTGCCAATTGACTTGTTTTCTCCGCTCCGTCCTCTCTCCTGGCTGCCTGTGTATATATATATATATTATCTATAAATAACCAAATTCACCAAGGTTTAATACAACTAAAAATCCTTATTGATGCCCAATTAATTTAATGTTTGCTTCCAAGTCTTCAATTCTTTCATCTAATGCAAGATGGTCCTTGTACTTTAAATTTTACCATTTTTTACCACATTTTGCTTCCTTTCTTCAATTCATTTTCCATTCAAAGTGTTTTACCTATTAAACATAAAATATAACAATTTAGAATATATTTTATCAAAAGAACGATTAAATATAGTTATTTTAGGACCGAAATAAATGTAAAACATACACTTAGCACATATGTAGAACAAAGACCTACTAGACAGCGTAGGACTTGCCAACCTAGGAATAGATGTTAGCGATCACATACATTTGGTCCTAGGTTTATCCCTACATATTTTCATTGCGGTAAGTTAGGACACATAAGGTTTAGTTGTCATCATTTCATGAACAGAAATAGAAATAAGAATCAGAATCAGAAGTTTGTTGGTCATATTGACTTTTTTACTATTCAGGTGAGTCAATGACCAAGCTAATGACAGATTATTGGGAATATTCATGTCACTAGGCAAGTTTGGATAAAGAAAAATGATCTGAAAAATGTTGAANATTCACAAACAATTCAACTAGTGACCAATTAATTGAAAAGCAAACTAAACCATAATAAACATCCACGCATTCAAACAAATTATCATCAAAATAATTAATTAATACTAAAAATTTTAAAATAAGGGTTCATCTATATCTTTAGCAATGTAAAAATCTATTCTAGCATAATATTGAAATTAAACATACAAAATAGGAACGACATCACCGAAAATTGATCAAACGTAAACAAACTTGGAATTAATTGAAGCTGCCAGCCCTTGAATGTGTGATTGTCTTTCTACGTCCGTCTCTGCGTGTGTGGGTATATATCTCCTTTTCTTGCAACTTCAACTGTTCATATATATAATAATAATAGATTAAAGTGATCACCCTTTTTCCTCTAAATTTGTCTGCCAATTGACTTGTTTTCTCCGCTCCGTCCTCTCTCCTGGCTGCCTGTGTATATATATATATATTATCTATAAATAACCAAATTCACCAAGGTTTAATACAACTAAAAATCCTTATTGATGCCCAATTAATTTAATGTTTGCTTCCAAGTCTTCAATTCTTTCATCTAATGCAAGATGGTCCTTGTACTTTAAATTTTACCATTTTTTACCACATTTTGCTTCCTTTCTTCAATTCATTTTCCATTCAAAGTGTTTTACCTATTAAACATAAAATATAACAATTTAGAATATATTTTATCAAAAGAACGATTAAATATAGTTATTTTAGGACCGAAATAAATGTAAAACATACACTTAGCACATATGTAGAACAAAGACCTACTAGACAGCGTAGGACTTGCCAACCTAGGAATAGATGTTAGCGATCACATACATTTGGTCCTAGGTTTATCCCTACATATTTTCATTGCGGTAAGTTAGGACACATAAGGTTTAGTTGTCATCATTTCATGAACAGAAATAGAAATAAGAATCAGAATCAGAAGTTTGTTGGTCATATTGACTTTTTTACTATTCAGGTGAGTCAATGACCAAGCTAATGACAGATTATTGGGAATATTCATGTCACTAGGCAAGTTTGGATAAAGAAAAATGATCTGAAAAATGTTGAAATAGATCACGGTGCTCTTAAAGGTAAGAACATTTGCATACCTAATTGATTATGTATTTCTGATGCATGCTCGAACTTTATCATTGTGTGTCATTAATTTATACATGCATCACATTTGTTTATTTGTTTTCTAGATAGAAATCACATGCATTTTTTTTTTATTAAAGTGTTTTTATAGCATAATATATAATATACTTAAACGTCTTGGTTGTGATCAAGCATATATTTAATTGATGAGCTGTGACATAAGTTTCATTGCTTAGATTATTTATGGACTACTTAGTATATGTCTCTTCATATACCACGTGCATTGCACACACTATGATATTTTTAGCAGGATTCTACTCTGTGTGTGAGATTTGGGATTACAATCACATGTTAGTAAGGTGACTTTGAACATGAATTGACCTTATGTATTAGACTTAAGCTCAAGTTTATCCCTGGTATTAAAAAAATGGGAGCTCAATATCTTATGTTTTTTTCGAAGCCTATTTGACTAGAGCAATTAAGTCTGTGGGGTTTCTCATAACTTGGTGCCTATGGTCAACTGACTTGGATTAATCAGCCTAAAGCTCGCTACAAGGGTTATTTTAGTCGTTTAATTGAGAAGAGTTTGCACTTAAGATAAGAAAAATAATTATAAGTTTAAAATATTGAAAGATGTGAAAATAAAATATGCTTAAAGTTAGGGAGAGAAAAGAAAATATTAATATAAAATGAGCTTTTATTTGAGGGTCCTAATGTGCTTTAAATGGTTTGACTTTCATAAGTAGAGGAATACACTTATTGACAGTGATACTTAGCATATCATTTCTTGCAAAATGAAGGTTTGGTGTCCTACTTACAAATGATTAGTGACCTTTATACATATGAGTCACTTATACAATTTACTCCATGTTAACTTGAATTGAGTATGTGGGAAGGTTTACTGCACATTGATTATACTTATTCATGCTAACATCTACATTTTTGAATGATTTTATGTTATTGTTAAAAGTTTTTTTTTATCCCTTCATCGTTTGAAACAAAAAGGGGGAGAGAGATGTTACATAAGGGGTGAAAAGATTGAAATTGAAATTGAATGCATAGATATTTGCATTTTATGTTTAGGGGTCGTTGGGGAGAGACATAAATACATTTTGCATGTTGCATACATATGTTGAGAGTTTGCAGTAAGGGGGATAATTGACATTGCATTGCATTGCATTCCATATCATAATGCATAAGGTATTTGAGTTTTGATGTTTTGTAATGTTAATGTTTCGGTTGGTGTTTTGATTGACCTTAATGTCATGTTTCGAACTAACATGTTTATTTATGATTGTGGACTTCAATTGTTACATTTCCCGTATCATGTGCTTTTACACTTGGTATTTGAGGTTTGGATTTCTGGAAATAGGTTTAACAAGGAATACAAGAGACATTGGTTTGATAAAATTTGGGTAGTTTAGATTTTGTATTTAGTTTTTCTTGGCTTATTGTTTAGTTTTATCACAGAATTTCAAAGAGAGAATTTGTTAGATTTTTAGTGTTGGCTATTCTGTGGACAAAATGACTAATTTGTAATGTGTTGTAAAAGTCAAAGACCTAGGGTGCAATTTGTATAGATTGAGTTATGAGATCTAGGGTTCGAGTATGAGAAGAGAAAAAATACGGCGCTGCATTTCCGCTAGCCTATCGCCTGGACACTGCTCGAACAATAAAAACAGAATGTATGTCGCCCGCTTGTCGCTGAGCCCTCGCTCGAGCGACAGTACGTCGTTCGTCTGTTCCCAGCTTGTCCCTCGAGCGATGATCGATCCGAAAAACTCTAATTTGCTATTTTGAAGTATTTTCTTCTGGCCCATTCAACCTAATTACACTCTCCTATAAATACCCAAGCCTATGTACAAAATTTGGGTGGTTGATTATTATTATTTTGCCTCATATCATTCTTTAGAGATCCAAGAACTCATTCCTTCTTTGTGATTTATTCTTTTTAGTCTTAAGATCTTTCAACCACAATTTGGGAAACATCAAATTGAAGAATCCAAAACACCTACTTCCTAAACATCCTTAGGAATGTACTTTCTCAATTGAATTTCAGAGGCTACTGGAGGTTGAGAGAGGTTGCACTGCAAGCACAGGAAAGACACAAGAATTGGAAATTCTTGAAAGTCCACTTGGAAGAGACAATTGAAGAAGATCGGGAAGTTGGAAGGAGACAATAGATCTTGGAAGCTACAAGAAGTAGATCGGGAAGTGTAGTGGAGTTGGCTAGACAACATCTAACTGTAGAAGTTCGGGAAGCTGGTGGGTACAACAGATCTTGGAGATTACATGAATTATAACAGCGGGAACTAGTGGAACTTGCTAGGCTGAAAACAGAATGTAATCCATATTGTCTATAGTGGAGGTAACTGGCTTGGTCTCAGAGTTTTTACCTAGTTAGGTTTCTTCCTTATCAATGTTGACGTTATTAATTGCTTTTTTATTACAAACTGCGGTGATTCAACTTAGGATAATTGGATTGTTTGTTTAACCATCTAGAAACAATTAAAAGTGACTTTTGCTTGTTATTCCGCAAGTAAGGTCAAACATAGTTAGTAAACTACGATATTTCAGCTATATAGAGTAGCAAGAAGCATATATTGTTGTATATATCTTGACAGTTGAAGAAATTGTTTGGTATAGATGTATTAGACATCTAATGATTCTAGTTGTGAATATGAAATATATGATAGTTATATCTCATGTGTTGAGAATTCAAATATAATGATGGAACCAAACACTGGATAATATTTCTATGAGAGACATTAGCAAAGAAAGTGTCATTGCAATATATACGTTAATGATGGTATGTAATCATCATACTTTAAAGATATTTAGAGATATACTTGTTGGTAATATTGAATCTCTAAAATTACGTAGAATATGATACTGAGTGTATTATAAAACTCTTGATTAAGTCTTATGCACTATAGATGAACAATTTTGAGTTCATGTGTAATTTATTGTTGGGATTACGAGATAATATTTTGTATGCACATATAAAGTATGTCAAACATGTTGAGATTAGCTCATTCACACGAGCAATCGCCTCAGACTTTTGGAGTGTGCTGAGATGAGACATAATGATCATGTTGTGTGCATGATCTAGTCACCTTGATGAGATATAAAGATGAGATTGCAACAAGTAATCGAAATGGTTTTTGCTAATCCATTAAACATGCTTAGTAGCCGATCGAGTTCTCGATGTGAGATTGTCTGGAGTAATGAACATAAGGAGAACTCAAGTTAAGTATCGAGGAATACCTGAACTAGGATCTGTACTGGATTATTTGTTTATAAAGGATATTACATATGTCCTAAGAATCAGAAAACATCGTAACACGTGTTTCATACCACGTGTGCTTTTACGACCAATATTGGGTAAATGAATGAATGGATCTCTGCTTCTTCATTGTGTGAGACATTGAGGTTTATATAACCTTATATATACCCTTATGAGTTTTGACTATTTCTGGAGATTTTATTTCGGTGTTGCTACTTTAGCATGTTGCCAATAATTATAATTGATTCGATTTAATCTGACATGTATAGAAAAGCGTTGATTTAAAGTTGAAGGATTCAAGAAGGAAAGCGGACAATTGTGTCTAACCATTTAGGGTATAGGTCACAATTTCGAATATAATGATAAGACGTGGAGTTCAAGTATGTTCCAAAAATACTTGATGGGTTGAAAATACTTAAATTAATGTTGGAAGATAAGTTTAGGGTATAGCGAGATATGATATTCCTCTAATAGAGCTACATATATCCCTATTAGGTTTATAGTACTATGCGCTCTAATATTACTTGCTAGTCGCACGATCTATTTGTCGTATGAATTTTTGTGAGATAGATCTTGAGAAGGATCTAATATGTGACGTTCATTGTCCCTTGTGTTTCGGATCAAGTCCATCTTGTGCGAGCGGGATATGTTAAAAAATATGGGTCATGGGTCGCCCGTGTGGGTTGACCCGACCCACAAGTTATTAAATTGAATTGGAGGGAGTGGTTTGAATATAATTCAAATTCATAGCTTCTCTCAACTCCCACAAACTTCCAAACTTTTACATAACTCTCATAACTTTGTCTTACACTTAGTAGAGAGGGAAATGATAACAATAAAATGGCACCTAGAACCACTATTTTGGCATGAAAAATCACAAAAATTGGCACTTAGGTTGCGACTAATAATTCCCTTCCATTGTGATCGGGATTGAGACCATTGGAGATCAAGAAAATTGTAGATTTGAAGTTTTGGAAAGCAAGGTGATTCAATCATTTAAAAAATCTTGAAATTCATCATTTCAAGTAAGCATTTTGACCCGTAATTCATGTTAAGGTATGCTGTAAATTACTTCAACTATGTTAGGAGTATGTTTGTAAATTTGTTGTGGTGTATTTATTAAAAATAAATTTTAATTGTAATGTGATTATAATGTAGTGTAGTAAATAAATTTTGTGATAGTATTACCCCTTTTAGAAAGAAAGTTATATTATATTTTTAACCTTATTTAAATTTACTTAAATAGGCATATATAAAATTAAATACAAATATATCACTCTAAGTTCATCCACTAGTATTTCATTATTCTTTGAGAAAAAAATTAATGTTCGATATTATGATATTGTCCCTTTAAACAATAAACAAGAGCTTAATAAATTTAAATTTAAATTTAAATTAATCATTTTTAAATAAAATCTTATAATTTAATTACAAAAATATCTTTTTCATTAAAAAAAAGATGATTTTTTTTTTTTTTTTT
>CAIGRF010217913.1:20501-32871 GCA_903798235.1 Fraxinus ornus
TCCAATTAATAAAAGTCCAATACCAATTGAATTTGAATTCTAGTGCAATTCAATTTGAAGCCCATCAATCCTATATATTTCTTTCAATCCTCAATCTTTCGAAATAGTAAAATTCAGTCCTTGTACTTTGAATGTTGTCATTCTTCCATTATTTTGCATCTTTTCTCCAATTCTTCATCAAATATAAAATTTTACCTACAAAATACAATTTAACATAAATTAAGTAGAATTTAATTCAAAAGACAACAAAATATCATAATTTAGCGCCAAGAATAAGTGTAAAATCTACACTTATCATCAATGCTGGTGATTTTGTGATGATGGTTGGCCATTGGGATTTAGTGGTGGCTGCTTTGTTGGTAGTAGGGTTGTGGTGTGGTGGTGGATGATTTGACAGGGTATGTTGGATCTGATGGTGATGGAGGCGATGGTTGGCTTAGGCACGATGTTGTGTGCAGTCAAGGTGTTAGATCATGATCGGAGGTGGAAGTGGGGTGTTGGTTAATTTGTGACCAACCATTTGTTATCTGTGATCTAAAAATTATATAATCTGTGATCGGAAAAGAATCTGTGACCAACTAATTTGAGAATTTGTGACTGTGTGACCTATAAATTTTGAAATCTGTGATTGACGAACTAATTGTGACCTACAAATTTTTTTATATGTCACCATTAAAAAATATGTGAGCAACTAATTTAGAAATCTGTGACCTGCAAATAAACTGTGATCGAAAATTAATTTTTAACTAATTAATTAGATATCCGTGACCAAATTGCATATAATTGTGACCTTAACAATTGTCGGATCAAAGCAGTCGTCGGAATTAAGCGCAGTCGGGACAGTCGCCGGAGTAGTCGACGGTCACCGGAATAGTCACCAAATTAGTCGTTGGAATAGTCGTCAATCACCGGAGTAGTCGTCGGAGCAGTAAGGAACGTGAAGGTGGGATGGGGTGGGTTAATTATATTATATTATAGTTAAATATTTAATTTAATATAATAATTGTGAAANAGTGGGATGGGATGGGGTGGAGTGGGTTGATTATATTATATTATAGTTAAATATTTAATTTAATATAATAATTGTGAAATATAATTAATTAATTCATGGAAAACCTTATTTTTGCAATTGTCAAACTTGGGGCCTGATTTTTGATTTTGTGATAGATAATACTTGATTTATGCATTTTTCCCATTTATCAATTTGTTTATCTTCATCGGGCCACAATTTAAGAAAAGGCCCCATTCTTTCCCATTTTTTTTTGGAAAAAATAGCCCATTCATAATAAAAAAAGGCCCAACTACATTTCTTCATCTTTCCCAATCCCTTAGGCTACCCCATGGGTAGATTAATTGCGCAACCGCTCTCCACTGAACCTATAAGTTTCGACGGAGCCAGCTAGCAGGATTGTGACACCTCACCTGGCTCCACCACTAGTTATAATGTTGGAATTTATTAAATAATTATGAATATGCGTGAAATGAAAAAGTCTTCATTGGTGCAACGACTAGTCGTGAATTTTCATATACAAAGAGTGCATGATAAGTGTGAAATAATTGATGTTTAGACTCAACTAACATTCTGATGGGGATGAATATGTGTATGACGTGAAATTAAAAATAATAAACAATAATAAGTAGCAAGTTACAAATTATTGTCTTTAGATGATTATGTTTAATCCAATTACTCCCCTAATTATCAATCATGCGATATATACCAAAGCATAAAAGTAAAATTAACACCAAATATGGTAACGAGGGAAAATTTCTTCAAGAACTTTTCATGGAAAAAAAAAACCTATGGGCAAACCTTGCTAAAAAGATCAAATAGAAAAAAATACCATACAGTTGGTCCAGACACAACTAAAGTTTAGTAAAATTTGACTCCGACATGTAAATCATCGAAAAATCTCTTCGATTGTGCCTCCAACACTTTCCAGAACTCTAAACTTCTTTTCCCTCCGTGTGGATCATTAGGAATGACCTCATTCTTCTCCAACTGAAACTCCAGTTGCCTCTTCCCAACTTCAGAACTCGGAAAGATTATTAGTAAAGAATTTGGTTTTTGGTGTTTGATATTTGGATCTTTTGTGTTTTGGTCTTGTAGTTAAGTTAAGAGAATTATAGAATTTATGTTTGATCTGTGTAGGTGTTCTCTTTAATGAATAAATGCTCAACACACAACACGGACGAAATATGGGCCGTTTGAAACTGAAACATCCGTCAAAATTGCAAACTAAGGTTTGGCTATGTAACTCCACCGTTGGACTAAATAGTACACATTCAATAGTTCATTCATACACAATATCGCCAGTTGGAGGATGTTTGGACATTATATAGTGCTTAGGTACTATACACGTAGCGTCTCTGCCCTGCAAAGGCAAAAAAAAAAAAGGAATGGTGAACAGCAAGTGTTGCACCTTAGCTATACACATAGTACCTAGATGTTACGTAGAACAAAGTTTTGCGGCAATTTCCTATTTTTAGACAAATTCTTCTTGAAATAGAATTTTGACGCGATTTTCATCCAATATTCGAGCCTTATAAATACCCAACATAATCGGTCACAAAGAGAAGAACTCTTGATCATTTGATTTTTCACAAGTATACGGTATCGCAAACATGTTATAGAATGATGAATGGGATATCATTCCCATGGGGACTATGTATTCAATCTAGAATCAATTAATTTTAACTCTAATCGAATAAATTTTTTTTAAGAGTTTATGATAATTTATCTAATTAAACTAAGTATTCAAGAGTGGTCTTATATTGCCTAGGCGAGCATCTAATATTCAGATACGCAGGTTAGTGAATTTGACTGGATTTTCACGACCGTTCACATATCTGGGAGTCCCTATGTTTAAAGGGGCTAAGATGAACGTTCTGTATGATGATCTCATTGTTAAGGTCATGAGTAGGATTTCTGGATGGGCTTCACGCCTTCTTTCTCCTGGTGGTAGGATTACTCTACTGAGGTCTGTTCTTTCCTCTATACCATTGTATCTATTCCAGATTATGCAACCTCCTAAGGTCATTCTGAAAAGGCTAGAGAGTATATTTGCACGATTCTTATGGGATTCTAAAGATCATGCAAGTTGTCTACATTTACGTAGTTGGAAGGTGATTTGCCTTCCTGCTGACGAGGGAAGTCTGGGCTTTAGACGATTACAGGATACAGTGGATACATTTTCATTGAAGCTATGGTGGTTGTTCAGGTCTCAGAGTTCTCTTTGGGCTCAGGTTCAACTAGGCAAATATTGTAGAGGGACACATCCTTTGCTTGCAGCAGTTCCTCACTCAGCCTCTCCTATTTGAAAGAGACTGAAGAATTTGGACCATGCGCTGGGACACACATTGTGTAGCGCCTTGGGATAGGGCAGATCTTCTTTTGACATGATTGTTGGATGGATAATTCTACATTGTCATCCATTTTTCCGCACAGACAGCATACATCTGCAAGGGTGCAGGACTTTTTCGAGGAGACTGGATGGGATTTTGGACGATTACTTCAGGCTCTTCCATCAGCTATGGCAGAGAAGATCGCGACCATCCCACTATGACGACCCTTTTATTTAAACAAAACATGCCTAAAACTAATGTAACCTATCAAACTCTATGTAATGCAAATACAACGCACATAATAAATAAAAGGGTTAGAAATTGGGTTGCTTCCCAATAAACTCTTACTTTAGAATATTTAACTAGACTATGTTGAGGATTTAATCATGGTTTTTCAAAGTGGACTTTATTGGCATAGCTTTGATCACATTTTTCAGCATTGCCAACCCTTTTTTTGATTCTCCAAGTTTGATGAGCTTCTTTTTCATTCTTGGGGTTCCCAATTATTCCCCACAAACTTCGTTTTTATATTGGTACTTTAAATGCTCTTTTACTTCTTCCTCCTTTGCGTTTTTGATATTCTCTCAATGAGATGGTTTCTTAACATTGGTATAGATTTTGAATTTATCTTTCTCATCTTCAACCTTCAAAGCTAGTTTGCCTAAGATTAGTAGTGATGCATCCCGGTTTGAGTTTATCTTGATAGCCCGACTTGTTGATAAGGAAATATCAACCCAAGATTAGTAGTGATGCATCCCACGATTCTTCTATGTCTAAGACAACGAAGTCTACTAGAAATATGAACTTACCTATTTTAATGAGAATGTTCTCTACCACTCCTCGATGGTATTTGATTGATCGGTTCGCTAGTTGAAGAGAGATAGTCGTGTCCTTTAGCTTTTTTCAAACATAAATTCTTGTAGACTAAAAAAGACATCAAATTTATACTTGCTCTGAAATCACATAAACAACTAAAAGTAGATGCATTTCTTATTGAGTAAGGTATTTTGATACTCCCTGGATCTTTTAGTTTAGGAAGTAATTTGTTTTGTTAGATAGGATTACACTCTTCATTTATCTTGTTGGTCTCAAATTCAGTGAGGTTCTTTTTCTTTGATAAGATCTCCTTCAAAAAAGTTGCATAGCTTGGTATCTCAAATATGCCTTCAATTAATGGAGTGTTAACATAAAGCTTTCTAAATATGTCTAGGAACTTTGCAAACTGTTCTTCAAGCTTTCTTTCCTACAATCTCTAAGGAAATACAATAGAAGACACATAAGTCTTGATATGGGCAGTTGTGTTAACCCGTTGATTATTTGATTTTTGATCTAGAACTATTTTTACTGATTGTTTAGATTGATCCATTTGCTCTTCATCCATGGAAGGTACCTTTACATTTACTACCACTCGTTTCTTTACTATAATTTTTGGAAGTTGAACTCTGCGTAGTGCTCGTTTTCCACAACACTGACTGCTATAATATGCTATTCAGGTTTTTCTCAATATTACTTGGCAGAGTTCCGACTGTTTGTTTGAAAGTCCATTGGCTATTTGTCCTATATGATTTTCCAAGTTCTGTATAGCAGCCACTTGAATTTGCAAGTTCTTCTCAGTCTTTTGTATGTATTGAGTTGATACCTCAAACATTTTAGCAAATGCTTCTTCTATAAAGGTTTCTTTTCGAGCTGCGGAATTAATGGTGATGCATTTTGATACGGTGCACCTTTAGAAGACTAGGTTACTCCAAGAGAAGTTTGGGTGATTTCTCCAACCTGGATTGTATATATTGGAATGGGCTCTAAATTTTTTGAATGTAATTCACATCCTCAACTGACTGTACAAATGGACTCCCCACATTACAATCCACACTTTCATAATTACCCCGCAATGATTACATCTCAACCTAGCTGCTTGAACTACACCAACTGTTTGATTGGTTGTCCAATTATTTGCCTTTTTAGCTAGTGCTATTAATTGTAATAGCTGTCAGTGTGTCAAACTTATGGATCTCTGTAGCTATTTTTCCACCTAATCTCCCAGTCCTTTTTGTAATTGACCCATCACATGCAGAGTTAAAGTTGGCCCTAGTATTGGGATTCGGCCCAATGTAGAAATATTGGACTTGAAGCCTTGTTTGCAACCCGTGTTATGGACATTGTCGAATCAAACCTTTGTATCTTTTCCATACCTCGTAATAGCACTTTGAATCAAGTAGAGAGAATGTAGTGATTTCATCCCTAAACTTGGTAATCGTTTTTGTGGAAAGTATTTTTTCAATAATTTCTGACTCTGTCCCAAATAGTGATGCTATGATGTGGGACCAAGTAATGATGCTATGATATGGGAATGTGTCCAACCATTCCCTAGATGAATCTTTCAAAGTGTATCAAAAGTGCCTCAGTCGAATCCCATCACTAGAAACTCCTAGATATTCAATTGTTGCACACATATCCAAAAATCTCAAGCTATGAACATTTGGATTGTCAGTCATCTCCCAAAGAACCGCAATGAAAATTAGCTTGCACGAATGCTAGATAAACTATGATGGATCTGCTCTCAATAACTAGTGGAACCATGTATTCCCCCATCACTCACTTGCTTTCATTACCCGTAGCTACAACTGGATTTGCTGCATTTACATTCAAATTAATAACCACTTTATTTTGCAAGTCTTTATCCATTGGTTATGCTTGTTGTTTTTGGTATGCTTCTAACTATTCTTTTATTCTCATCCTGAACATTAGTTTGATTTTCGGATCAAATTGAGTAAGATCACTATGACTTAAACTTTGCATGCAATATCTTGAAAATAAGAAGATAAAGCACTATAATATTTTTCTAATATGAAGTTAAAACAAATAAACAAATAAAAATTCAGATTAAAGATAAAACTAATTAAATACTATAATCCCCGACAACGATGCAAAAAACATGATCATTTGATTTCTTGCAAATATACAGTATCTTGAACAAGTAATAAAGTGATGAACGAGATATCGTTCCCACAAGCACTATGTAATCAATCTAGGTTTAATTAATTCTAACTCTAATCAAATAGAAAATTTTATTTGAAGAGTTTATGCTAATTTATCTAATTAAATTGAGTATTCTAGTAATCAAATTACAAGCTTTTGTAAATTTAGATGAGAAGGTTACTAAGATCTTAAATCCCCCTTATTAATATGCTTCAATGCAATTCAATAACATGACAATATGTACATATTATTGTTGATCAATGTTCCTAAGTTAATTAAAATCATATCTCGATATCAATTAAATCTATCATTTCATATAACATTCCTATATTTCTATGAAAGATGCGAATATGAAAGCATGCATTAAAAATGCTAGAACATCTATAGATATCATGCAAAGCATATATCTCTACCCCATATTGGATTTTACAATGATTGTTATAAAGTACTTTCAATTCTATTGTTTATCTCGAAAATAATATAATTTTTTTGTAATCCAAATCAACCATTGGATATTTTCAATTTGATCCATGAACTTTGGACTTCACATTTTTCGCTCATTTGCTTCTTTTTTTTTTTTTTTTTTTAATTCCACTTCCAATCATCAAATTTCACCAAATAAAAAAAATTTACAATAAATTAGATTATAATTAATTAAAAGAACTATTAAATATCTATATTTTAAGGCTCAAATAAGTGTATAAAAATACACTTATCACTTCTCACACAACATTATTCATCAATTATCATCAATTAAAGAGAGGTCAATTTCATTGTTCATATGAGAATTAAAGGGCAATTACAAGATTTCCATAAATTGAAGTTTCAACCTTGATCGTGGGACAAAGAAGAGAAGAAACAATTGGTGATTCGTTAAGTAATTATTTAAGAGATTCAAAAATTTCAAGATGCATCTTCTTCCTTTCAATTTATCCAGAATCCGAATTGTTTCTCCAATTAAATATGATTTCTTGCAATTATGTAATGCTAGGTTAGGGTTTCAATTACAAAGATATATAGAAACCCTTCTTATCTTGTTTTAATAGAAATTCGACAATTTGATGCTCAATATGTTATTCTTAGATGATTGTTATAGAATTTAATAATTTTCAATTAATTGACCACTAATTGAAATGTTGTATGAATTTTATTGTTCTTGAGAGAGAAAATAGGATAGATAGCACGTTATAACAACCATTGTAATGTCCGATGGAAAATGAAGATATACTGTTATGCTTTACATGATTTCTATAGATGTTCTAACATTTTAAATGCATACAGGTTCGCTTCTTTCATAGAGATTCATAGAGATATAGAAATGTCAAATGAGGTGATAGTTTTAATTGACATCGAGAGCTGGTTTTAATTAATTTAGGAATATTGATCAACAAGAATGTGCACATACTGTCATGTTATTAAATTTCATTGAAACAGATTAATAAAGGGATTCAGGGTCTTAATAACCATCTAATCTAACTTTACAAAATATTCATAATTTGTTTAATATAATATTTAGTATAAATTCTTCAAACAAGTTTGGTTTATCGATTAGCGTTACAATCGATTGATCCTCAATTAAGAACATAGTCCTCGTGAAAATGACATTCTACTCATATTAGAAAAAAAAAATTACAGTACTTTATCTTCTTATTTTTAGGATCTTGCATGCAAATTTCGAGACATGGTGATCTTACTCAATTTGATCCAGAAATCAAACGAACATTCAGGTTGAGAAGAAAAGAACAGATAGAAGCACAACCAAAGTAGCAAGTAGAATCAATGACAGAAAATATACAAAAGTCAAATGGGCGTTGGTGTGAATAAAGATGCAGAACATCCAGTTTTAGCCATAGTAATGAAATCGAGAGACTAATGGGTGAATTCATGATTTCACCAGTGGTAGAAAGTGGATCTAGCATATCTTATCCGGCATTTGAGTAAGCTAATTTTCACTTGAAGATAGACATTATAAGCATGTTCTAGCATTCATTACAATTCTTCAGGAAATCTCACATCTTGAGATATTTGGACATGAGTGCATCAATTGAGTGATGCAATTCGACTGAGGTGCTTTCCTTTCACTTTAAGAGATTCAATTAGAGAATGGTTGGACACATTCCCTCCTCGTAGCATCACTACTTGGGACAATCTAAGCCGAAAATTCTTAAAAGACTACTTTCCACCAAAGAGGATTACCAAGTTGATGGATGAAATCAATATTTTTTCTCGGCTTGATTCAGAGTGCTATTACGAGGCATGAGAAAGATACAAAGGTTTTCTTCGGCAATGTCCACAACATGATTTGAAAAAATGGCTACAAGACCAGTATTGTTACATTGGGCTAAATCCGACTAGCAGGGTTAATGTTGAATCTTGGTTCTTCGCCTTTAGTTAAAAGTAGAAGTAGAGGGTTTTTCAAACACACTTCAAAAAATCAAAAAGTAAATAAGTGCAAAGAATTGTCCTCTTCAGTAATGGGAAGCGGGCTATTTCCTGAAAATGTCTATAATCTTAGAGGCTAGGTCTTCTAGAATTGAATACGAATACAAGTTTATCAGGTATGGAGGATCTGGCATACACCAATGCATTATAGTCGACTAAGAGATCAGGTGGAAAGAGAGTTGAAGAGAAGCATAGGTCGATACTTTGACAACTATTTCGGCACAACTAGTAGCACTAGCTAGAAAGGTAGATAAGTTGGGTAACTAATCAAACGGTGAATGCAGTTCTAGCCACTGGGTCAATATGCAACCATTGCGGGATAATCATGAAAATGTGGATTGTGATATAGGGAGTCCATTTGTAACAATTAGTTGAGGATATAAATTGCATGAAAAACTATCAAAGTGAACAAAACAGTCCCCATTCCAATACATAAAATCTAGGTTGGAAAAATCACCCAAAATTATTTTGGAGCAATTCCCAATCGTCACAAGATGCACCATATCAGAATGCACCACCAGGTTTCCAATAGCCAAAAAAGAAGCCCTATGAGATAAAACATTTGGCAACATGGCAGTATTATCTACTAAAGCATTTGCTAAGATGGTTGAAGCATCAACTTAATTCATGCAACAGATTGAGAAAAATTGACGGGGCAATCAGGACAAATTGACAAGGCAATTTCAGAAAGACGGTTGGGACCTTGCAGGGTGGTACCGAAACAAATTCCAAATAGCACGTAACGATAGTAATTATTGTAGAGAACGAGCTAGTTCAAGCAAGTACTACGCGGAGTGGGATTCAATTTCCAAAAATCACAGTTAAGAGACAGGTGGTAGCAAATGAAAATGTACATTCCATAGATAATGATCAAGTGAATAAATTTAAACAATCAGTAAAAATAGTTCCAGATCATAAGTCAGATAATTCACAGGTTAAGGCAATCACTCTTATCAAGACATATGTACATCATGTCCCATTTTCTCATAGATTGCAAAAAATGAAGCTCGAAGAACAATTTGAGAAGTTTCTAGATGTACTAAGGAAGCTCCACATCAACATACCGTTTATCAATAAATTACATAGATTCTAGCTATACAAGATTCTTAAAAAGACAAAGACATTAAGAAAAAGGAAGCTTCCCGAAATTTAAAGAAGCAGCATTGACAAAAGAAAGCATTACAAGGCTGAAAAATAAACTACCTCCAAAACTCAAAGATCCAAGGAGTTTCACTTTATCTATTTCACTAGCCAAGAATTTTCTTTTAACGTTTTATGTGATATATGTGTAAGTATTAATTTAATGTTTTTATCTGTATATAGAAACATAGGATTTGGAGATGTAAAGGAAACAACGGTGTTACTGCAGATGGCCAACATAAATATCAAATATCCAAAAGGCGAGGTTGAGGATGTACTCATTAAAGCTGGAAAATTGATATTCCCAATGCACTTCATTGTTCTTGACATAGAAGAAGATCGAAATATTCCAACAATATGTGGATCGTACTTATCAACCAGTCGAACCTTGATTGATATGGAAAAAGTGAGTTGATCTTATGGGTGGATGATTAACTTGAAGTTTTTAATTTACACAATCCATCTGAACAATCATCAAACCTTGAGGAGTGCAAATGTATTGATGAGGATGATTTACAAAACTTTCAGAAGAGAAAAACTAAAGTTGGTGGAACTCATGATGAAGATGAGAACAGATAGTTCAAAGTTTGGAGAGTAGTAAAAAGATGATGCAATGTTGGGAATTGTAAATAATGCAAGGCTAGTAAATTTCGAATTGCACCACCATAATTGGCTCCTCCACAAAGTCTAGCTAAAGAGTTTAAATTAAGTGCTTTTTGGAGGCAATCCAAATTCTTACTCTTTTATTTATTATGCTTTATATATTTTCATTGCATATAGTTAGTTAGGGTGTATTAGTTTTATTCATTTTTTTTTGTTTTAATAAAAGGGTATCATGTCTACATCATACTTAGATAAAGAAATTTTTTTTTTTGTCAAAAATAGTAAAAAATAGCATGTGGTATAGTTTTCAAGGCTCCAGGGATGAAAAAAATTGGTTATCAGACATACCACATTGCAACTTTTAAATTGTTTATTGACTCTTATATTTAATATTTTCTTCAATTTTCCAAAGGCATACATCAATCGGCCCGCAGCTTAACTAGTTAAAGAATGGAATGAATTGATCCAATAAACTACCTCAAATATCAGACAAAAATCCGAGAAGTACATTCTTCTTTTATTTCCTACCCCTTTATGTACTAGATTATATTTTAAGATATTGAGGACAATGTCTACTGTAAATTTGGAGGTGAAAAGATATTGAGTTTTTAGTATTATTATTCTTGTGTAATTGTATAATTTTACTGCTGTATTATATAGTACAAAATAGAAAAAATTGGAAAATTTTATTTAATAAATTCAAAAATATTTTTGTTTTAGTTGCTTGCTTGTGTAGGACGGGTAGCCATGCGACAATGATGAATATATTTGAAATTATATATCAATTTATGAACTGTTAATATGTTATATATTTAGCTCTTGTTTGATTCCCATTATTTTTAAAATATATTTTTTTCTCTCTTATTTTCAATCACACGTTTTTCAATAAAATAATGGGGCTCAAATAAGCCCTTAGATTAACTATTGTAAAATGCATTTTTGTCAAACGCTATTCTAAAATACATTTTTGTCAAACACCATCAAATCACTATTCTAAAATGCACTTTTGTCAAATAATGGGACTCAAATAGGCCATTAGATTAACTAATTCCTATCCATGTAAAACTTGATACTTTTTGCACTCGTAAATTTGGTTTAACATTGTAAAGTAATGAGTTATTCATATATTTAATAGGTTGAAGTAGTCGAACTCAGATGCTAAATCTAAAAGTTACCGCAATATACATCTTTAGACCAAATTTAGTATGGATTGATTATGGACGAAAATCTTAAATTATGGATCAAATTTTAAAATGAGAGTTTAAAGAAGTGCATTGCACTAATCATGGCAAAAAAGGTTGCCTCATTGTAAAAAGTCTTTTCATAGTCTTTATGATTTGAGTAATTAAGCCTGCAATGGTATCTAAAATTTGGCGATCTATAATTATCTGACTTGAGGGTCATTGACCTAAATCTCGTTACATGGTCATTTAGAAAGTTTAATGGAGAGAAGTCTGCAAATAAGATGAATGCCTTGAATAAGCCCCCAAACACTTATTTGAGAGAATTTGATATTTAGCTTAGTTAAGTTTTTGTGGTTTAAGCAACAAAAAATTTGGAGAATCCTTATTTATTCATATATTGACTTGCAATTAGTGAGATCCATCTAAATTAGAGAAGGTAAGAAGTTAGTATAAAAATCTCAACCTTAGATCACACATTGGGATGAGAGTAAAATATAATAAGTTTTAGGATATGTGAATCTTACAAGTGAAGAAAGGATAAATTTGACCATTGAAGCACTGCGCCAAAAATGAGCTTTTGCAACACAGCTTTTGCAACTTTCGATAGTTAAGTGTTGCTATAGGGGTTTTTCGCAACATTTTGATAAATGAATGTTGCAATTGGTTATTATAATTAAGCTTTA